>JXCR01091100.1:92443-113336 GCA_002079205.1 Phalaenopsis hybrid cultivar | reverse complement strand
CATTATACTACAAGCGATGCATCTGCCCTGAAGAATATGCACATTACTTGTTAGCAAAATTGACTAAATAAATTTAAAAAATAGTTTGTGACATACATTTGATTTGCGAACCTTTTTATCTAATGGCCTATAACTTCTCGTAAACCCTAAATAAATAAAAAAAATTGTTTGTGACATACATTTGATTTGCGAACCTTTTTATCTATTGGCTTATAACTTCTCGTATCTAATATAAGGATTAGACAGAGTTTATATTAACTAGGTTCTTTAGTTCCTCCTGAAAGGAAGATGAAAATCCTTCCGAAGTCTCCTACTGATCAACACAATGGTCATACAATTCCTTACAGATAGCTCTNTATATATATATAATTTTATTTTAAAAAATAGTATTATTTTAATTTTGAAAAATGTGAGAGCGAACTGATCCCATATTTTAAATGTCCGAACATTATACTACAAGCGATGCATCTGCCCTGAAGAATATGCACATTACTTGTTAGCAAAATTGACTAAATAAATTTAAAAAATAGTTTGTGACATACATTTGATTTGCGAACCTTTTTATCTAATGACCTATAACTTCTCGCAAGCCCTAAATAAATTAAAAAAATAGTTTGTGACATACATTTGATTTACGAACCTTTTTATCTATTGGCTTATAACTTCTCGTATCTAATATAAAGATTAGACAGAGTTTATATTAACTAGGTTCTTTAGTTCCTCCTGAAAGAAAGGTGAAAATCCTTCCGAAGTCTCCTACTGATCAACACAATGGTCATACAATTCCTTATAGATAGCTCTCAAAATCCCTCATCAGTCTCTCAAGAAAAGGTAGAAATCTAAGTTTCCTACTGCTATCTATGACCTCTGGACATTTTTGAAAATTCCAAGAGTTTGAAATGCCAAAAAGTGTCTTCCCAAGTGCCAAATGGTGCTTAAAAACTCCCAAAATCAAGCAATAATAGTTTGAAACGGTTACTTGCGCTATGACGCCAGAATCGGACCTATGACACTCATTTCTCAACGTGACTGGCGCTATAGCACTAGTTTGGGCACAATGGCGGCAATTTAAAGTTTGGGATGACTCCAATTCATATTGTTTCACTTTGTTTCGCCCTGTTTTAGCTCTAAATTTGCTCTAACAAAATGCATCAGATCAAAATTTCCTTCCTTGCTCAATTTGGCTCCAAATTACACTGTTCTTGCTCAAATTTCTCCAAAAATTCATTTCTTGTACCTGAAACCNGCACTAGTTTGGGCACAATGGCGGCAATTTAAAGTTTGGGATGACTCCAATTCATATTGTTTCACTTTGTTTTGCCCCGTTTTAGCTCTAATTTTGCACTAACAAAATGCATCAGATCAAAATTTCCTTCCTTGCTCAATTTGGCTCCAAATTGGACCGTTCTTGCTCAAATTTCTCTAAAAATTCATTTCTTGTACCTGAAACAAAAAAAATGCAAAATACTTTTCATTGAAGCACAATATCATAAAAAATGTACAAAAGATGAGCATTAAATGTATATTTAAAACATGCAATTTTAATGTGTATCAATTTCCCCAAACTTAAAAGTTACTTCTCCTCAAGTAACACTAAAACTTTAAAAATCTAATCTGTTGATTTGAGGTGGTGGGTTTCAGTAGAGTTTCCTATAATTTTGTCTCATAAATTTTATAGTGCATCATAGTAGAAGTGCTAGTAAATCAACTTAGGGCTAGGGTACAAGAATAACTCATATTCAACTTTGAAATACTGATTTTCTATTTATTTCAAAAGATATTGAAAATTGTCAAACTAAAGATTCAAAGAAATTATGAAAATAGAATTTATGCACCTTATCTATTGTAATTTGACCAATACTTTTTTGAAATAAGAATAACCTTAGGATTGTTTCTAAGTCTTTCCATTTAAAAAGATTGAAGTGAAACCAATTTTTGTTTAGGCTTCTCGTCAAGATTCTCCTCACATATTTTCTTTTTTCTTTTTTATTTTCTTTTCTTTTTCTTTTCTTTCGGGATCTTTTTAACNTTTGAGGTGGTGGGTTTCAGTAGAGTTTCCTATAATTTTGTCTCATAAATTTTATAGTGCATCATAGTAGAAATGCTAGTAAATCAACTTAGAGCTAGGGTGTGAGAATAACTCATATTCAACTTTGAAATACTGATTTTCTATTTATTTCAAAAGTTATTGAAAATTGTCAAACTAAAGATTCAAAGAAATTATGAAAATAGAATTTATGCACCTTATCTATTGTAATTTGACCAATACTTTTTTGAAATAAGAATAACCTTAGGATTGTTTCTAAGTCTTTCCATTTAAAAAGATTGAAGTGAAACCAATTTTTGTTTAGGCTTCTCGTCAAGATTCTCCTCACATATTTTCTTTTTTATTTTTTATTTTCTTTTCTTTTTCTTTTCTTTTGGGATCTTTTTAATCCCGACTCTGTATTTTTTCTTATATGAGGATTACTATATCTGGATGCACTTTAATAATTTTGAATTTCATTATCCTCTTTCTAAAGTTCAAAGCTCAAAACTTTCTCTCACTTTTTCTTTCTTAAAAAATGTAAGTATTAGTTTGAAAAAGGTTTCAATAAAGGCTCAATTTTCATAAAATATAAATCTAAGAGTCTTAGCTATTCAAATATTCAAATCTTTTATACCATAAATAGCAAAATAGTTTTTAGAATTTTTCCTGCAAAATATATTAACTCTAGAACAGTTTCATCACATTGGATCCCAACTAAGTTTTTTCTAACATTCATAAAATCATAGTCCTAGTAACCTAAAGATAACACCACATATCTTAAGTCATATTAAAAGAGATATTAAATTTACACAGGTTATTAAGGACAAATAAACTTTAACTTTGAAATTCTTTTTTCTTCCTCATCACAAACTTAAATTTTCAAATATTTTACTATCAATACCTTATAATGTAGGACAAAAAAAAAGTAAAAGCTANGTTTGAAAAAGGTTTCAATAAAGGCTCAATTTTCATAAAATATAAATCTAAGAGTCTTAGCTATTCAAATATCAAAATCTTTTATACCATAAATAGCAAAATAGTTTTTAGAATGTTTCTTGCAAAATATATTAACTCTAGAACGATCTCATCACATCGGATCCCAACTAAGTTTTTTTTAACATTCATAAAATCATAGTCCTAGTAACCTCAAGATAACAACACATATCTTAAGTCATATTAAAAGTGATATTAAATTAACACAGGTTACTAAGGACAAATAAACTTTAACTTTGAAATTCTTTTTTCTTCCTCATCACAAACTTAAATTTTTAAATATTTTACTATCAATACCTTATAATGTAGGACAAAAAAAAAGTAAAAGCTGAATTTACCAGCTACTACAATATCCTATCAAATTTACATACATGCATAATCAAGATAGAATGACTACAAGAGAAAACAAATCTAGCCTAAAACATGCTTTCAATAATATTAAACTAAAAGGAAGTATACTAACTTTAAATTTCATTTTTTTTTCTCTCCCTAAACTCCCNTAAAACATGCTTTCAATAATATTAAACTAAAAGGAAGTATACTAACTTTAAATTTCATTTTTTTTTCTCTCCTTAAACTTGATTTTTAACATGTATAACAATCAGTACAAAAAATATAAGAAGGAAGAAAAATCATAGCCTAGAAGTACAATCTACCACAAGTGTCTATCAAAACATTTGTAAATATACTTATAACAGAACAATGTGCAGTAGAAAGTAAATCTAAACTAAACATGCTAGAATGAAATTGACTAAATAAAAGTTTAATTTGCATATAAGGTATCAACATAGGAATTTATATATTCAAGTACTCCTCAAATCCTTTATATTATTTAGCACAAAACAAAAACACACATGATAAATGAGATCAATTCTTCCTTTAACTCATCACATCTCACTACCTTACCTCCAATTTCTGATGGAATCACTACACTAATAAACTGAGTACTTTTCATAAATTTTGTAGGGTTAACCTTGTGGAAAGGATTACCCCTTTTACGATGACTTATATATTTTCATCCTCATGTATTACCTTACCCCATAATGTATGCACCTCTAACAATTATAAGGATAGTGCAAGCTCATCCACATGTTGCTCATCAAGTAGGTTCATGGCCATACCGAATGAAAACAAGGTTAGAGAAAGGAAGTAACAAAACTATGATGGAAGCGTCACTATCTGAAATCAAAATATCTCATGTAAAACTTAAGTCTAGTTAAGGCCCGAGTCGTAGCGGACTTGTCAATTCAACGACTACAATAAAACATAAACAAGTCTAGCCACAATAAGAAGTTAAGGAATTACCTCCCTCATGCCACACAATGATACAATCAAACCACTAAAAATCTAAACATCCACCAATCATCAACCAAATAGATCGATCCACACTTAAACAAAAATAATATGACACTAACAATCATGATTCTCAATCATAATAAATCAACCCACATTGATAACTATGGGTTGCCTCTCATAAAGCATTTGGTTTAACATCGCCATCCTAACAACAGGTTCCTCCAAGGTCAAAATCCCATTTAAGTAATCCTTGATTAATCACCCAGCCTTTTTTAGATCATGGGATTCTTACTAAATCCTTGAAGTTAAAATTTTCTTTCAGCCATCTTTTTTCAGATTGATTAAAATTATTGTTCCTCAAGTTTATTTCTTGATCTATATTCTTCTAATCATTTTCTTAAATTGTATATTATTATCTTCCTTAAAACTTATAATAAATGGATCTATATATGTAAATTCAAGATCCCCTAAATTTTGGATCAAATTATGTTTAAATGATTAAGATTTTGGAAAAAATTCTACTATGTTATTCTTCTGTCTCAAGTTATCTTCTAATTTCTCCCCTTGGGACTGAGAAAATGATGGAGGTGGTCTTTATATAATTATCTCGGTTGATGAAATAGTTTTTTCTAATTCCTTAAGAATTTCATCCATTGGTCTTTCAATCTCTTTTTCTTCTTTTCTCAACACATCATTGATTGTAACCATATCCTCCAATGCTCTTCCACTTCTTAATTGGATAAAATTATCTTGTTCATTATTCTTCTCCTTAAGGTCTATTTCAGGATCACTAAGTAAAATATCTGGAGGATAAATGTTAGTTGAATTAACAATCTGCCCTAGCTGGTTTTCTATATTCATTATTACAGCCCCTAGACTTTCCAACTATCTTGCCATTTAAAACATAACCTCTTATAACAATAATTCCATCTCCTCATCTTGTGGGTTTGAATTAAATCTATAAGGAAAGGAAATTCCATCATTAAAGTCATCCTGATTATTCCAATTACATGTCTGATTAAATTGATTAGCTTCCCACAATTAGTTTTCTCTTCCAAAATTGTTGTTCCAGTTAAAGCTTGAATTATTTTCCCAACTTGGGTTGTAATAATCAGAATAAGGATTATATATCTCATGGCTAATTTTGAAAGAGATAGTTTTGATTAATTCTCTAAATGAATTTTTCTCAATAATTGAGGGGACTTGACTAGCTTTATAATCTAAGTCATAATATTTATTATTTTGTCAATCCGTCATTTCTATCATAAATTCATGGATTTTTTTCTGATTCATAATCCTCCAAACAGTTCTCTCTCAATCTAAGTTATACTATTCAAAGACTGTAGTACTTCAATGACATATACAAATCTAAAGACTGNTATTCTTCTCCTTAAGGTCTATTTCAGGATCACTAAGTAAAATATCTGGAGGATAAATGTTAGTTGAATTAAAAATCTGCCCTAGTTGGTTTTCTATATTCATTATTACAACCCCTAGACTTTCCAACTACCTTGCCATTTAAAACATAACCTCTTATAACAATAATTCCATCTCTTCATCTTGTGGGTTTGAATTAAATCTATAAGGAGAGGAAATTCCATCAATAAAGTTATCCTGATTATTCCAATTACATGTCTGATTAAATTGATTATCTTCCCACAATTTGTTTTCTCTTCCAAAATTGTTGTTCCAGTTAAAGCTTGAATTATTTTCCCAACTTTGGTTGTAATAATCAGAATAAGGATTATATATCTCATGGCTAATTTTGAAAGAGAGTTTTGATTAATTCTCTAAACAAATTTTTCTCAATAATTGAGGGGACTTGACTAGCTTTATAATCTAAGCCATAATATTTATTATTTTGTCGATCCGTCATTTCTATCATAAATTCATGGATTTTTTTCTGATTCATAATCCTCCAAACAGTTTTCTCTCAATCTAAGTTATACTATTCAAAATCTGTAGTACCTCAATGACATATACAAATCTAAAGACTTAACTAGTAGGACAAATATCAAAAGTAATTTAGGTATTTTGGATTTTTCTTTGAAATAAGCACATAATAAATAAACACACTATATAATAAAATTACAATTTCCAAATCTAATTCTTACAGGTTCAACTAAAGTTCTCCAGAAGTTCTTACAACAGCATCACGACAACGATGCCAAAAACTTGAGTAGACCCACAATTATGCAATTATTTAGCTTTAAAAAGATGGCAAAAAACTTGAGTCAATTTACATTTAGCGGCTAGTGTGCAAAAATGAAATAATATGAATTTTAAAAATAGTTTACACACTAGGGGTATTATGCAAGTATACTATATAGGGTTTTCTCTTAAGACCCCAGTATCGATATCACAGAGAAGCGATGCAAGAATTTATTTTGTCTAATTCTAGTATACTACTATCAGGACTTAGTTTGGAATTTTTGAAAAGTTTAATTTTCCTAAATTTTTTAATTTAACGTAAAATTAAAGCTAACTAAATTAAATAAAAACCTAATATAAGGAGATTGGTTAAAATTTGGATAGTTTTTAAATAACTAAAATCCTTTTCCCCTTGCGATGAGATTATAATCAGTGTAGGAATCAATTGTTTAAAGTTTAAAATGTTGTATTGTGACAAACAAGAGCATATTTGCTTCTTTACCCTCTCTCGAGTGCATANTAAATAAACACACTATATAATAAAATTACAATTTCCAAATCTAATTCTTACAGGTTCAACTAAAGTTCTCCAGAAGTTCTTACAACAGCATCACGACAACGATGCCAAAAACTTGAGTAGACCCACAATTATGCAATTATTTAGCTTTAAAAAGATGGCAAAAAACTTGAGTCAATTTACATTTAGCGGCTAGTGTGCAAAAATGAAATAATATGAATTTTAAAAATATTTTACACACTAGGGGTATTATGCAAGTACACTATATAGGGTTTTCTATCGATCTCACAGAGAAGCGATGCAAGAATTCTTTTTGTCTAATTCTAGTCTACTATCAGGACTTAGTTTGGAATTTTTGAAAAGTTTAATTTTCCTAAATTTATTAATTTAACATAAAATTAAAGCTAACTAAATTAAACAAAAACCTAATATAAGGAGATTGGTTAAAATTTGGAAAGTTTTTAAATAACTAAAATCCTTTTCCCCTTGCGAAGAGATTATAATCACTGTAGGAATCAACTGTTTAAAGTTTAAAATGTTGTATTGTGACAAATAGAAGCATATTTGCTTTTTTACCTTCTCTCGAGTGCATGAAGAACATTTTCTAAAGTAAGTTCCATCTTGTGTGGTAGTGCTGTGTAGATTTTAACCTGCCACTTCTAGACTACTGAGTGGGCCCTCTCTATAGAGTCTACCAGAGATCCTTAGTTCCCACATTAGACCAAATTGATAAAGGATCTAGTCTGTCACTTAAGAAACACCAATTCTATGTCCATCAAAACTTATATCCCTATTTATTTGCACTCTCCTTAGATTGTGGTTCCCTTCTTCGTAAGGTTAGTGTGGTACTCATTGGTTCGGTGAAATCATAATCCTCTTGGGTCTTTATGTTTTGCAACGGATTTTAATATTACAGGTGATCAATNACATTTTCTAAAGTAAGTTCCATCTTGTGTGGTAGTGCTGTGTAGATTTTAACCTGCCACTTCTAGACTACTCACTGGGCCCTCTCTATAGAATCTACCAGAGATCCTTAGTTCCCACATTAGACCAAATTGGTAAAGGATCTAGTCTGTCACTCAAGAAACACCAATTCTATGTCCATCAAAACTTATATCCCTATTTATTTGCACTCTCCTTAGATTGTGGTTCCCTTCCTCGTAAGGTTAGTGTGGTACTCATTAGTTGGGTGAAATCCTGATCCTCTTGGGTCTTTATGTTTTGCAATGGATTTTAATATTACAGGTGATCAATTGCAAAAAAGATAAAGAACCGGTGAAAATACCATCACAATTTTGGAATAAGAGAAATTTTTAAATCATTCTAATCCCACGTATGACTAATTCTCATCACAAGAAGAAAGAGTAATAAAACCAACTCATAAAACATGGAGAAATCATAACAGAAAAATTCATTTAAATTAAAGAAAATTCACTAGAAAAGTGTTTGCAACAATTATAATATATTGAAGAACATAATACTTAGACTTTTCCCGCTAAAAGAAAGATGAAAACCCCTCCAATGAAGTTTTCAACTGATCCACCAATGCTCTGACGGTTGCCAAATTCTATTGGAAATAATTTAAATCTAATTTAATATATATATGATTTTGGAAAAGTTGTATTTTTAATTTTTCAAAATAATGTTTAAATTTTAAAATCACGAGATCTAACCGGTCCCATATATACAATAGTTTAAATAAGTGAGCACAACACCACAAGCGAAGCTCTAGTCGTATTACTTGATAGTAAGGCTCAATTAAAAAAATTAAGGCATTTATGACATCCATTTTGGTCTATGAAATCTTTTATGTTAACCGCAAATTTCTCCAATTTAATATAAAAGATTAAATAGAGTTTATATAAAGTTTGGATCCAAAGTTTCTATCGAGGCAAGACACTATAGCTAATTACATGTTAAGTGACCAAAGTCACTTAAGGATACTCTAGATTCAGATCAATGGTTTAAATTTCAAGAATTTTAAATATTAAGGTTTTCAAGACTGGATATTGGAAGTTCAAGAGGGAATGAAATAAGTAGGAACAACTATTTTTAGGAATCCAAAGGAATGAAAGGTAGGAGATGTCACTCATCTTAGGGGAACCCCAATGACTTCTCAAACTATCCTTCTATTTAACTTCAATTTTGAGAAAAATATTACTTGATGTTTCATCCTACGAGTTTTATTATTTAGAGATTACGCTTTCATGACACAGTCACACAAATAGCCTGGAATATATGAGGGTTTATGTCGTAACAAATGACAACCTTAGAGCCTAAAGCTAGTTAGGGCTTAAATTGCACAACATGATTGTGCAAAGGCCTGAAGATATGTTTAAGATTTATGCTATACTAGACAGGCTACCTCGAAATCCTATGGCTTGTTATTTAATTATAAGGAAAGATTTACTATTGTAGACCTATTTTCTCTCTTGAAATTGTTCTTCAGTACATTCTTGTCATGCTACCCACAGAGTTAGCTCTGAGCTCCTCGTTGAAGTGACAACTCCATGGTCAAGTTTTTATATTTTGTGCCTAGTCTTGTTATTGTTCAAGTGTTGTGGGGGATGGGGGGGGGCAAAAGTTGATTAGAGCAGCATCAGTTAGGATCCCACGGTTCCCTCATTCCAATACCACTATTTTCTTTTGAATTTACTTAATCTAAACAAGTTTTTAAGCTCATTTAAACTAGGGATATCTCATTACAACTGTAAGTTAGCTCATCAGAGAGACTCTTGTAAATTCAATAGAAACGTATTATGCGTGTTTGTTACTTTAAAAAATGTTTAAGTTTAACTTTAAATTTGAAATTTGTTTATCTTAATTTTGAAAAAAAAAAATTTTTGAATTTTGAAAATTATTTTACTAAGCATGCATAATATATTAAAGGAGTGGTAAATTGCAATAATAAAATGACGATAAATAAACTATAAATGTGTATTTGACATCTTCTCGCTGCCTCTACTGAAATTTTAACATTCATAATCATGTATATAATTTTAAAGTGTGAAGTAAAAAGATACAACTGCCAAGTAGTAATGAAGCCTTAATGATTTAAATTCAAAAAAGACTACAATACATAACTGGGTGGGTCCCTAGAAGTGTCAAAGATCATTTTCTTAAATAAATCATAATAAGTTCAATTGTTTATCAAAATATCAAAAAGATTATAAAAGTGTTTGTGGAATAACCCTAAAAAATATTTAGGATCCTTTGAACCGTTTTGAGGTCACATAAACTTATTATGTTGTTGAATAGGTCACCCATAAGTTCATTAGACTTAAAGCGTGCTCAGTTCTATACTTCAATTAACCCATAAGAGGGATGATAGGAAAGTTTAAGCTTGTAGTGTTTGAAGTGATTAATTATGGTTTATCTTATAACTAACCCTAAAATATCATTAGATTAAACTTAGCTCACTAAGGGGTGGATGTGTAATTTTTTAAAAATTCCTATTGAGAACATTTAATTTATATTAAAAGATTGGCCTATAGCTTAACCATTGGTTTGGGACTCTAGGTTAGTATGGTATTCGTTTCCTGACTTATGTTCCAAACATTTAGATCATTATTAATTAATTTATTCTTCTGATGTTTAACAATTCAGATAATTACAGCTCTACCCTTTTTTTTCTAAAAGTGAAGGTGAATTGATTCCTACCACTTACCCCCATGTTCTAATCACCTTAGAATGTTGCTTAGGATCAAAATATTACACTTTAAGTTTTTAGCCCATCCTAAACTTTAATTAGGGGTAAAACAAGAAAATTACAATTTTGCCCCTAAGTCTCCTATCTTCATCAATCATTCAAATTAAATCACATGGGTTTGAAAATTTGTTAACCTATCTCTCATAGGTTAGTTGAGATACTAGAGAAGAATTCATATTTCTTTTTTTGCTTTTTATTTTAATTTATATAATTATTTTTGTCCAAAAAAGGGGATTTCTAAAGTTAATTGATTTAATCAACCAAGGTATTGTTTCTATCCTTAAGCAAATTTATGAAGGTTCACCTCGGTCAGAGGACCACTTGGATCAAATTTCATGAATTTTTTAATTTTATTTTAAATTTTATATTTATTTGTTTATTTTGGTGGTTAATTAAATATAAAATTAAATTTATTTTAGAAAACCAATTTTATATGTTTCAGTCATCTCTCAAACTTCAAGGAAATCACAGAAACTTGTTTTATATTTTTCTGATATTTATAATCTTTTTATAATTATTTTTGTGTAAAATTAGGGAAAATACATTTTAGGCATTTAAAAATTCATAACTTCATTAAGAAAATTAGAAAAAATACTGCAATTAGTCCAAAGTGGCAAAGAAATAATTTTTGACATTTTGGTATCCTTTTATATTTTTGTAATTTTTAANTTGTGTAAAATTAGGGAAAATACATTTTAGGCATTTAAAAATTCATAACTTCATTAAGAAAATTAGAAAAAAATACTGCAATTAGTCCCAAGTGGCCAAGAAATAATTTTTGACATTTTGGTATCCTTTTATATTTTTGTAATTTTTATTTATTTTTAAATTAAAATTTAGCTAAAAAATGAACTACATATTTTAACATCAATTTTATTTCTATTGCGTGTTCGTGGTCATAAGGAACACTCTAAACCACTTCTTAGAATTTTCTTAATTATATTTTATTTATTATGATTATTTTAGGGCAAAAAAGAATTTATCTTGAAAAAAACACATTGATAGTCAAATCAATTCATATTTGTTTCAAAATTTTATAGCAGCTTAATATGTCCATTATCTTCAGTGTGGACCAATTTTTAAGATTTTTCAATTATCTTTATTTATTTAATTTCTTAAAGGTTTTTGTGACTTAAATTAGGAAATTATACTTTAAAGACATTTAAACTTCAATTTTATTTATTTATGCTCGTTTGACTACAGTGAACCTATAAAAACAAACCTCCAATTTTTTATTTTTATTTTAATTAATATATTTATTTTCAGCAAAAGGGTGACTTAACTTCAAAAATAAGGGTTTACCATGTTAGGGGTTCTCTGACTTTGAAAAAGTCAGAGAACACTCCTAAAATAGAGAGAACAAACCCTCTAAATTTCATATTATTATGATTAATATTTAATTATCAATGATTTAATGATGGTTTAGAGTATTTAATCAATTTAAAATAAACATAAAGCAAATCATTTTTTTATAGTTCACATATTTCTCTGTTGTTCATGTTCACTAAGCACAGGGGTACTTTATTTTCTTTTTATGATTTTTCTACTCTCAGTTATGAATTTTTGAAGTTTTTGATTCACTTAAATCATTTAAAAAGCTATTTTTCTACTTATCAGACTCAACATCAACACATCATAGGACCCGTCAAAGCTCCACGCGGCACACTCCCATTTGACGCCGCTTTCTGAGTCAACACCTCGTCAACCTACGCTTTATGTTTTAAGCTCTTAAATGACACCATCTTGTTCGATGATTTCATATACACACAATTAGATGACATTTGTTTGTCATCCTCATCAAACCTAAACTGAGAACTGCACATTTTCTAAACCTACAATCTCGATCAATACTTAACTAAATCGCATGGGGTTTGACCATATAACTTTATCTAATAGAGACGAACACATTTATATGGTTAAATACATATGACATTAAACTTATAATCACAATTAAAGAAACCAATCACAATTTTAGGGTGTTTAATCTATACCTTCCCTCAAGAGGTGATGCCTTAATTAGGTTGGTTGTAGATGTGGGTTGTGACCTATGAAGCTCCTCTAAATGCCAATTTGAGTTGAGGTGGAGCCTAGGAAAGATNGGAACACTCTAAACCACTTCTTAGAATTTTCTTAATTATATTTTATTTATTATGATTATTTTAGGGCAAAAATCGAATTTATCTTGAAAAAAACACATTAATAGTCAAATCAATTCATATTTGTTTCAAATTTTTATAGCAGCTTAATATGTCCATTATCTTCAGTGTGGATCAATTTTTAAGATTTTTCAATTATCTTTATTTATTTAATTTCTTAAAGGTTTTAGTGACTTAAATTAGGAAATTATACTTTAAAGACGTTTAAACTTCAATTTTATTTATTTATGCTCGTTTGACTACAGTGAACCTATAAAAACAAACCTCCGATTTTTTTTTTTAATTTATATATTTATTTTCAGCAAAAGGGTGACTTAACTTCGAAAATAAGGGTTTACCATGTTAGGGGTTCTCCGACTTTGAAAAAATCAGAGAACACTCCTAAAATAGAGAAAACAAACCCTCTAAATTTCATATTATTATGATTAATATTTAATTATCAATGATTTAATGATGGTTTAGAGTATTTAATTAATTTAAAATAAACATAAAGCAAATCATTTTTTTTAGTTCACATATTTCTCTGCTGTTCATGTTCACTAAGAACAGGGGTACTTTATTTTCTTTTTATGATTTTTCTACTCCCAGTTATGAATTTTCGAAGTTTTTGATTCACTTAAATCATTTAAAAAGCTATTTTTCTACTTATCAGACTCAACGTCAACACATCATAGGACCCGTCAAAGCTCCATGCGACACACTCCCATTTGACGCCGCTTTCTGAGTCAACACCTCGTCAACCTACGCTTTATGTTCTAAGCTCTCAAATGACACCATCTTGTTCGATGATTTCATATACACACAATTAGATGACATTCGTTTGTCATCCTCATCTAACCTAAACTGAGAACTGCACATTTTCTAAACCTATAATTTCGCTCAATACTCAACTAAATTGCATGGGGTTTGACCATATAACTTTATCTAATAGAGACGAACACATCTATATGGTTAAATACATATGACATTAAACTTATAATCACAATTAAAGAAACCAATCACAATTTTAGGATGTTTAAGCTATACTTTCCCCCAAGAGGTGATGCGTTGATTAGGTTGGTTGTAGATGTGGGTTGTGACCTACGAAGCTCCTCTAAATGCCAATTTGAGTTGAGGTGGAGCCTAGGAAAGAGTTAGATCAAGGGATGATTTGGGTTTGGTCTAGGAGTGGTAGAGTGCTCAAAGTGAGGTGGCTTCGATAGGGGAACTTCCTTGATTGGTTTAGGGAAGCTTTTAGAACAATAAATTTAAAGTTTGGAGGAGTTTGGCAGAGAGACAGAAAAAGCCTTGGATTTCTAGCTTAAAATTAAGGTTTTACAACGAGGTTGATGGTTGGAATTCGANATAGGGGAACTTCCTTGATTGGTTTAGGGAAGCTTTTAGAACAATAAATTTAAAGTTTGGAGGAGTTTGGCATAGAGATAGAAAAAGCCTTAGATTTCTAGCTTAAAATTAAGGTCTTACAACGGGGTTGATGGTTGGAATTCGTTTAGGATGAGCTTAGAAGGGTTTGGGGAATCTGTGAGAGCAATTTGGAGAATTGGAAGCACTCTTCCAATGGCTGAGAGAGAGAAGGTTTAAATAGACATGAAATTAGGGCTTTGTTGGCCAAGCCAGGGGGTATAGAAAGACGCTTATGTGGATGGCTGAGCTGCACAACTCACCAATAGGGGTGAGCCATACTGAATGAGTAAAAATTTGGGTTTAAACCAAGGATAGCTTTCTCAATTTTAGGTTTTTTCGGCAACTAGGCTAGTCAGCCAGAACAGAAGAGGTTGCTAGCTAGTTCAGGGAAGGTTTAATCGTGATTAGTTTTATGGTTTGATGGTTAATGGAATGGGGTAGAGAGCTTAGCCAAATAAGGGTGGAAGGTTCCATGATTTGGGGGACCCTTATTCCAAGGTGCAAGATTTCGTTNAGACATGAAATTAGGGCTTTGTTGGCCAAGCCAGGGGGTATAGAAAGACGCTTATGTGGATGGCTGAGCTGCTCAACTCACCAATAGGGGTGAGTCATACTGGATGAGTAAAAATTTGGGTTTAAACCAAGGATGGCTTTCTCAATTTTAGGTTTTTTCGGCAACTAGGCTAGTCAGCCAGAACATGAGAGGTTGCTAGCTAGTTCAGGGAAGGTTTAATGGTGATTAGTTTTATGGTTTGATGGTTAATGGAATGGGGTAGAGAGCTTAGCAAAATAAGGGTGGAAGGTTCCATGATTTGGGGGACCCTTGTTCCAAGGTGCAAGATTTCGTTCGTGGATGATTTGATCAGCATCTTATGGGTCTTAGGAATGGCAGAGATGATTAGGCTTGGTTAAATCAAAATGTTAAGTTAATTTAGAGTTTAGGCTTGAAATTAGAGTTTGAGCTAGAAATTAAACTTGGGCTTGACTTCAGCTTGGTTTAAAAATTAATTGAAAGGTCCAATTTGTCTAGGGGGATTAAGAAGTCAATTTGGGGGAATTTAATTAATTACATTTCATGACTTAATGTAATTTTGGTTTAGAGTAAATTTTGGGGAAATTGGTCTGGGCTTAGATTTAGGTTAGGGTATAGTTTGGGTTTAGATTAATTGAGGGTTCAAATTGGTCTAAGGGAATCTTATGAAGAGTTTAGGATTCAAAATTGAGGGAAATGGGTAGGTTATGGAGTTTAATTTAATGAAATCTAAGGGTATGGTCAAATTGGAGATTTTATCTTAAAATTGAAATTCAAGTTTGAAGGTTGGTTCAATTGGGCTCCAAATTGGTGTAAATTGGGATTAGATAAGTCGATCTACAAATTCGGTTTGAAGTTTGGTGAAATTGGAAAGAATTTGGTGGAAATTGGGATTGATTGGTGGAATCTAGTAAATTAGGGGTAAAACTGAAATTTTAGTCCAAATTGGTCAATTGGGCAAATTTAGGGCAATTGGGCAATGTGTGGAAGTTTCAAAAGATCCTTGGGATGAAATTGTGTGGAAAAGTTTTGGATATGTGGGGTATTTTGGTAATTTTAGGGAATTTGGGGTAAATTGGTCAATATGATTGACTTAGAGTAGTTTGATATGATTTTTGAAGAGAATTTGAAGATTTGGGCCTTTTTTGAAAATTTAGGATGGCTGTATGGGTATTTTTGTAATTTTGGAGAAGTTAGGGGCTATCAGGAAAAAATTGTATGTTTAGGTGGAATTGAAGGTCATTAGATATGCCAATCATGATGATTACCTTATTTGAGCCATGAAATCTAAGAGAAGCTCATTTTGGTTCCTCCATGTGTTGGTCCCAGCTTTCTTAGTAGAAGGGCTAAGTGCTTGTAGACCACCCACATGATTTTCCAAATTAGTAAAGAGAAATAGGTTCAATGGGAGTAATTTTGTGATAAGTGGGAAATTGTGATGTGCTTAAGGTTGTGAGAGACCAAACCCTAGCCACCTAGGGTTATCCTAAGTTCAACAGTCCTGTGGGGACATCCTTGAATCTTCACAAGTTGTTCTCAACCTTCCAACTACTAGAGGTTCATGACCATCCATGTAGGGGTTCTAAAAGAGCTATGAGGTGGTTTGAATTTCTATGCAAGTGGGTTTCATCTCTAGTATTCTAGAATAGTCAAAAGGAAAGTCCTATGGCTATAACCTAAGTACTAAGAGGAAAGAAAGGCCTCACCAAATTGTGGTTAACAAATGAACTTTCAATAGGTGTGATGTGCTAACTAAGCCCACCACGCATACTATCATTCATCAAAGAGAATAAAACCAACACAGATGTTTCAAGGCAACACACTTAGAACAAAATGGAGAATGAGTGGAGCGGGTTTTCTCTAGGAGTATCAGGTAAATCTTCGATCGAAACTGAAGATTCCAGAATTCTCACTGGTGATTAACATGTATATATTAAATTATAAAATTTCAGAAAGTGGATTTCAAATTTGTGTCGCGAGTTTGTGTTTGTTACTTTTTACGACTTGCAGTTTTATAAACTTATGGAGACAACCATTAGGGAAACAGACGGCCACAATGATGATTTGATTTCTTTTGTTGTTTGATTTTGATTTGATTTTAGTTGGAATTTTATTTTTGATGTTTAGTTCGAGGAACTTTTGATAGGTAAGAATAAGTGAAGAGACCAAATTGAGATGGAAAACATAGGGACTCACATCTAACTCAAAAGATCAATCGAGGAGAAGTGTATTACATTGGGAAAGAAAGCACGTCGNCTATTGCAAACCAACTTACAACTGAAGAAAATACAAAGCTCAGACTTGAAGAACTTGAAAGTCTTGAAGGAACGCGCCTACAAGCACAACAACATCTGGAGCTATACCAAACAAAGATGATACGAGCTCATGACAAACTGGTCCGCCCAAGGACATTTAAAATTGGTGACCTGGTCCTTGGTTCTCAAAAGACCTATTTTTACACGTCGCAAGATAATAGGAAATTTGAGCCAACTTGGGAAGACCATTTGTCATTGAGAAGGTCTACGCCGGAGGAGCTTATCAACTCATCAATTCTCAAGGAGAAAGACCTATGCTTCCAATAAACGGCGCCCGGAGGAGCTTATCAACTCATCGATTCTCAAGGAGAAAGGCCTATGCTTCCAATAAATGGATGATATCGGAGCTTATCAACTCATCAATTCTCAAGGAGAAAGGCCTATGCTTCCAATAAATGGACGATACCTGAAGGCTTACTACGCAATATGACAACGCTTGTCGTTGTTTGTTTGTCGCGTATATATGAAATTTTTTTTTTGTGAACTTCAGATAAGTTCTAAGGTTATTTATATGGCCTAAAAAGTCTATGACGAGATAAAATCTTTTTTATCAATATCAAAAATTAATGAAAATTTCTAGTATCCCATATTACATCTGTTCTTTTCTACATATATACTAACAATATAAAATATATATTAATTGAACTATGTTTTGTTCTGATTCATAAAAATATCAAAAGCACTGATGTCTCCCTATTAATTTAAGGAGGAGATGTGAGGATCGCGGCCAATTTTCACTTTCAAAGATGGTTTGAACCTTGCTTTCAACAAAGATGAGATACCGCAAGGCAGAATAATTGACTTTGATATGAAATTTGATGATGTTAACATAGAATATGAAAATCCACTAATGGATGCTGTCGAAGAACGAGAAAAAGAGGGATTGCCCTCGTTGCTCAAATTCAGCACCAGGATTCTCCCATCCTCAAAAGGGAAAGAAGCCGTCCAAGAATAAGATCCAATGGAGGGGCCAAGTCGCCGTCTGCCCTCCATGGTGGCTACTACAGCAGGACATTTGATAATGGCTGATGAAGAGAAAATACCTTTCCCTTCATTGCAAAGAACTCAGCGAAGAAATGCCGACTGAAAAAAACAAAGAGCTTTGACCAAAGGCATGAAAGAAAAAGAAAAGTTGTTTGCAATCACACAGGGGTACATGTGTAATGTTNAGTCTGATATTTCTAATTCACATTATTCAAGAATTGATCCAATAATTTCAATTCTTACTTTAAGATCAGTCCAACACTTCTGTCTATTGAAAGTCAGTTCCAAATGTCTGACTCTCCTTTGATATCAATATTTGTATCTTGAATCATCACTTTGAGGTTAACCCTTACATGTTGATCAGTATTAAAAATCCCACAATCCTCAGTGAGAGTCCTCACTGCCTGATCTTGATCAGACACTTATTTGCAAAAAAAAAATCCCTAGTGGAAACAAATAGCATACACAAATTCACACTTCTTTCTAGGTCTGATGACTTAGAAATCTATATTAGTTTTGTTGATCTCGTCGATCAACACCAATACGTGCGGTGTGCTTGCCTAGCACACCCCATCTATTGGGAGTCCATTTATTGACCTCACTTTTGGTTGAGGTCTAGAAACTTCTTTAGTAGCCTAGGTCTAGCCATAGGACTTTCCTATTGACTAGTCTTAGAAAACTAGAAAAGGTACCCTCGCCATTAGAAACTCAAAACTCTTTTTGTTACTCAACTTGAAATTCCACATATTGGTCCTAACCTCTAATACTTATTAGGTAAGATCATTATGAGTGAACTCAAGGAGAGTTCCTATAGGACTACTTGGCCTTAGGATTGACCCTAGGTGTTGATTTGGAGCTAAGGTACACTATACCCTTACCATATCTTCACAATACCCTCACAATACCTTGGCTAAGATCAATACATGAGAGTTTGGGTGTTGGTTTGAAGTTAGGGTACACAATATCCTTACGATATTCTGATCCATAAGGACTTGGGGATTTCATTGATCCATGGTTCATTTAGAATGGATATTTATCCAATTCTACTTGAAATACTCCTCTTGGGTCTTTTGCCCTAGACACCTCCAAATTACCTAACTGCTCTTGAGACCCAAATTTGGCGAAAATTCCCAAATTTTTGCCAACATACCTAAAATTGATAAAAAATTATTCCAAACACTTTGAATACATCCAAATCCGCCAAAATTGACAAAAATGGCCAAATTACCAAAATGCCCCTCCATGGCCCAAAAATCCAAAAATTCCAAAAAATTTATAAAAAATCCCAATAAATCCAAAATATTCTCAATTTTATTTTGTCCAACTACATCATAGTCCAATTTGGTCAGTTTGACCATCTTTGACCAAAACCCCAATTAGCCCCAATACTAGCTAACACCCCAAATCTCAACAATTGAATGCCTTAAACTTCAAATTGGCATCAAATTTTTGTTTAAAATCCTTTATAAGGTCATTTATGACCAAACACAATAGTCAATTTGAGCTTAGCCCAAAGCTAGCTCAAGTTTGACCCAAATTTGACCCTTAAAGACTTAATTTAGGTCTAAACCCAAACCCATCAAAATCCATACAAATTGAGCATCAAATCAACTTTAAAACAACTTTCATCCTTCATGAAAGTTGTTCATCATGATGTTTTTCATCAAATAAAACATTAAATTTGGACTTAGCCCAAATCTAGCCCAAGTTTGACCCAAGTTTAGCCCTATATGCTTAATTTATTTTAAATCCAAATCCATTAAAACTCATCCAAATTGACCACCAAATCAACTTCAAAACAACTTTCACCAGCCCAAAGCTAGCTCAAGTTTGACCTAAGTTTAGCCCTACATGCTTAACTTAAGTCTAAGTGAGCCCAAAGCTAGCTCAAGTTTGACTCAAGTTTAGCCCTACATGCTTAACTTAAGTCTAAATTCACCCATCAAAACCCATTCAAATTGATCACCAAATCAACTTCAAAACAATTTTATTCCTTCATAAAAATTGTTCATTATGATGTTTTACACCAGCCAAAACAATTAATTTGAGCTTAGCTCATGGCGAGTCCAATTTTGACCCAAACTTAGCCCAACATGCTTAAAATGGGTCAAAAATAAAAAAATCCACCAAATTGATTAACCAATTGACCTCAAAATGACTTTCACCCTTCATGAAAGTGGTTTCTCATGGTATCTAACACCAAATACCATATTTAATTGGGCCAATTGACATGCCTAACCTAGTTTAAATATAGGATTTGGTCACATGCACCTTTTTGGACTTGTGGTCAAATCCAAATGNTTGGTCACATGCACCTTTTTGGACTTATGGTCAAATCCAAACCAATTGAGCTTGGTATGGTCAAATGAGCCCTACCTTAACTCATCCTAGACTCTAGGGTTGAGTTTAAAGCCAGCCATACACCCATGGTTAAGCTTCATATTTATCCTATGGGTAAATTTTTTGAAAAATTTTTAAAAAGGGATAATAAAGAGGTTAAATCAAGGTACTTGCAATACCACATGTCCATACCCTATGGTGCCATTTTTACTGATCATCATAAGCTTTAACCATGGTCTAAGCCCACATGTCCATACCCTATGGTGCCATTTTTACTGAGCATCATAAGCTTTAACCATGATCCAAACCTTGTTTAGCCACCTTAACCCAAGCTAAAATCCAAAAATTGTGAGCCCCTACATGGCTAAAACCTAAACTCATGCCAAGACGCCACCTTAGCCCAAATTGAGCTGAGAGCTCCTCTTCTTGACACCTAAGCAGTGGGGCTAAGCTCTCAATTGGCCAGC
>JXCR01091100.1:0-57067 GCA_002079205.1 Phalaenopsis hybrid cultivar | reverse complement strand
ATATATATATACCTATATATCTTAGTATTTTTTTTTAATAATTGTTCTTTGTATTAGAAAATAATAAAACCTTAGAATCTTACACAAACTTATATATCATAAATCAAGATAAATTTTGGTATTGGATGAAAATCTGGAAAAGAATTAAACCAAAAAAAAATGAAACAGACGCAACTTTGCTTTTGGCGCTGACGGCATCAACATGGGCGCCGACGGAGCCCTTCTGCAGAAGCCTTGGCGCCAACGGTGCCATTGGGGATGCTACCATGCCCAGTGCAGTTTCAACAGCTCAAGATGAATTTGGCGGACTTTGGTGGTATTTTTCTTCAAAATAACTGCTAGAGGACTTTTTAAAGGCATGAAAATTGTTTTGGACGACCAAAAACTTCCAGATTTTGAAATCCATGGCTTCAAATTCTAGAAACACTTCAAGGTATGGAGTTTTCAATATAAAGTTCATCAGTTTGAACGCGCAGAGATTATATAACAAAGTCATCAATAAGAAGAGACTTATCAAGAAGAGAGGCTTTGTGAATCATGGATTGAGTAATCCAAGTTCTCAAATTGAGAAAATCATAGTGCAGAGACATTGGGAAGTTCTATGCTACACTAATGTTGCAGTAGTTGTTCCAGTGGTAAAAGAATTTTACGCTAACCTACATGAAATTAACCAAGGATTTGTCTTCATTCGATTTAAGGGTGTACCATTTATTCCGTCTCGAATTAATGATATGCTTATGATATAAAGCATGTCGATCTGTCATTATACAAACTTTATACCAACGAAGGATATGATGTATGATGTATACCAATTTCTAACTGATGAAAATGATAATTGGGAAATTAGAGACGAGGGGTACGTTAGTTTCTCCTCTTCACTACTTAATCCGATATCTAAACAATGGCATTTAATCATCTCTACAAAACTACTCCCTAAAATGAAATTAGTAGAGTTCCAAAAGAAAGTGTAATTTTAAACTATTGCATTCAAATGGGAAAGCCCATTGATGTGAGATGAATTATATTCAAATATGTTATGGGTATTATTATGAATGGGCCTACATATGAACTAGGGCATCCTTCTACAATCTTCTTACTTTGTAGTCAATCTCAAGTGCCATATGAAAGTTGGGAGAAGTATTATTACCTTGGTAGCCCATGGATTATATTAATGAAAACTATATTAGGAATGGAAATGAAGCATTGGATATTATCTTGGATCATTCATCACATGCTAAAACACCCTTAATGCCTTATATAGATGGAAGTTTAATAGTTTTGGAGAAGAAAATAAAGAAAATACAAAGAGAATTTCAGAGTATAATGAATGCAATAGGAAATCTTTATTACCTTTTTGATCACTTAGATTGGAGGATGAAGGAAAATTTTGATCATACTGGAATAATTGAAGCAGGTTTGGTGCAGATGTTCAAGAAGAGTGAATGAATAGATGAAAATTTGACTTATCAGTTCCCGTACCAACCCTTCTACAATTTTTACATCTATTGCCAGTCCATGGGAAATATTAGAGGAGTAGAAAGTACTGAAGATGAAGAGGAGTAATTGAAGAATTTAGACTCTCTACCATTTAAAATTAATTATGTTTTTAATGTAATTGTGTTGGATTTGCTTTAAAAATTTGTGTGATTGTGTTGAATTTGCTTTTCTTTAAACTCATAAAACATAAGTTGTATGTTTAGTTTAGTTTTCAGCATTCTATTATTGTGGCTTGATTTCAAAGCTGAGTTACAGTGTGATTTGTTTTATCTATGTATGTGTGAGTGTGATTGAAAATCTATGTTTCTAAAAGTTTAGAATTTCATAAATAAAAGTTAGTTTTTGTGTTGTTTGTAAAACATTTGGTTGTGGACTATTTAAGGATGAATATTATTGTTTAAAAAGACTAACTTGACGTTGGAGTGAATTGGAAACAACTAAAATTGCAAAAAGACAAAAAAATTAAAACTTTTGGCTCTGGCGCAGATGGCGCCCGAGCCCCGAAAGTTCCCTAATCACTTAAAATTCTGCAATTTAGACAGTAAAAACATCATTTTTACCCCTTCGGTCACCTTCAACCTTCAGTTTACACCCCTAGGGCTTGCTAGCTCTTGGATTTGAGGCGATTAGAACACAAAAGAAGTTTGGATTTCATCTTCTCTTGGTAAGAGCTACACTTTGAACTCAAAATTTTTATTTTTCACCAAGGATTTCTTCTATATTGTCTACATCTAAAATTTTGAAACTTTTGGAAAGATTTTGAGAAAATCCTTTGGTGAAGAACTCTTACTTAGTGGATTTAAGTCTAGAACATTCCACTTTGTTATTTCAGAATTTTTGGAGTTTATTTGGATTTTATCATTTTTCTAGAAAAATTGTTATTGCACCAAGGATGAGTAAAGGAAAGAGGAAATTGGATTTTGATGATAAAAAATTTTTCAACTACAAAGCTAGCATTTGTTTCAATAGTCTGCTTATAACAAAGAAAATAATTCAAGATCATGTGTTCAAAAATCTGGGTGGTGAAGTCAAGAGATTGATTGTTGCTCGGCAGTGGGAGAATTTCTATTACTTTACTGTTGAGGCTATTATTAGTGTAGTCATGGAGTTTTATGCCAACTTTAGGGAGACTTCTGATGACCACATCTATATTCGTAGTAAAATGGTTGAATTAACCCTAAGAGAATTAATGAATTTTATCAGTTACTGGTTGTATATAGCTGTCATTAGAAAGCATTCTCTACTACAAATGAGGCCATGGAGGAAATTAGTTCATTTCTTTCTAATGGGAAAGGAGCTTGGAAGGTGAAGAATAACGTTAAGGTAAACTTCCTTGCTTCTATGTTAAATTTAGTCTCTAAGGCCTGACATTACTTTATATCGGCCAGAATGATACCTATGTACCACCATAATGAAGTTACTAGGGATAGAGCTATCCTCAACTTCTATATTCAACAGATGAGCAGGATAGATGTAGGCTCTATTATTTATAGAAACACTCATTCTATTATTTTGGGTGAGACGACTGGTGGATTAGCACACCCTGCCCTGATTTTCACATTATGTGAGCAGGCAGGATTTGATTTTAGAAGTGAAGAGGAAAAGATTGAGCCTCTTAAACCGATTGGTCCAGCAAACATTAAAACGTTTAAATCTCAAGTTGGACGGAGATCGGGAAGTAGGAGCAGGGATATTCCTTCTACTTCTATCACATCTACTCTCCAGGGACTTATAGAACCAATGATGATCCAGCAGGATGATATTTTAAGAATGTAGAGCAAGATTGAAAATTTGGAGGCCAGAAATGCACATAATGATGATTTAACAAGATAGAAGTTTGAGTATGACGCTTCATATGATGATGTTATGGCATGAGGGGTGACCACTCAATATAGTTTCTTAGTCACCCTATCTTTAACCCTTATCAACAGCAAAACTTTGTTGTAGAAGAAGAAGAAGAAGAAGAAGAAGAAGATGGTGGTGATCTTTGATTTGCTTCTTAGTCATACTCTTGACCTTTTATTTAGTTTATTGTTTGTTGCATTTTTTTTTGTTATTGTTTAACTGTTAAGTTTGAAACTTTGATTTGTATTTAAATGTGATGTTGTGAACTATAAAGTATACAAATGTTGTAAAGTTGAAATTTATTTTAATACTGTTATTTATTTTTAGTATTTTGTGTTGTATTTTAATTTTTAGTTAACTCTTTCTCAGCAAACATTTTTATATATTATATGCTATTTAATATTTCAAGAATTGTAATATTTCATATTAGCACCTGCAATATTTCAGATTTAAGTTTCAAAATCAAAATCTTCAACAGGTAAGTTTTTTCTTTATGTATTAATTGTTTTCTTTCACCCTAAAATTTTAGTTTTTCATGTTTAATCTCTTGAAAATTTAAATTTGGGAGAAAGAAAAATTCATTTTTAAGGAAAGAAACTTAATTTTATTTGTCCTCAATGAACTCAATTTTAAAATCTTTAATTTAACATGACCTATGGTGGTAGAGCCTAACTTTGGACCAATATATTTATATTTCTAAATATATACTAAACTTAAGTAAAAATTTTCAATAATAAAGGTTAATTTTAGAGATTAAGGTATTTGGTATGAGAGATTAAAAATACGTTTTTCCATTGCAAGTAAAGGAATTTTTTATTTTTGAAGTATTAAGAATCTTAGCGTTTCAGTTAAGAAGAAAAGAAAAAAATTTTATGAAAAATCTTCAAAGCTAATATGAATTTATAGAGTGAAGGAATGTGAAAAGTTTTTAACTTTAAGAAAAGGATAGTGAAGTTCAAAATTATTAAAGACTATCCAGATATATTAATCCGCACATATATAAAAAAAGGAAAGAAAAGAAAAAGGATTGAAAATGATCCTAAAAGAAAAGAAAAAGAAAAGAGAAGAAAAAGATGTGACGAGAAGCTTGGGGAGATGCCTAATCAAAAATTGGTTTCATTTAAATCAACTTAAGGAAGAAGGCTTGGCTACATTCTCTAAACTTGTATGTAAGTATATTAGCATATTTAGTTATAAAGTTTTCATGAAGTTCTTTTTCATATGGCTATTCTAAGTGGCTTTAATACGACAATTTGCAATTTTCCTTGAAAAGAATAGAGAATTAGAAATCTTAGACTTGATTGCTAGATATTCTTATACCTTTAGTATTAACTGGAGTTATTTTAATTTTTTCTTAAGTTATGCTATTAAATTTAGTAGACCAAAATATGAAAATCTAGAAGTTAGAAGTCTTTGTCATAAGTCATATTTTTATGTAGTAAAGGAGTTACTTGAGGACAAGTACCATTTAAGTTTGGGGGATTTTGATGCACTAAAAATATATGCATTTTTAGACCTATATTTTATACTCATTTTTGTTGATATTGATTTTTAAAGGAATGTATTTCTTATGTTTTGTTGCAGGTTGATGATTTTTAGGACTTGAAGCAAAAATAAATCAAAAAGGATGGAATTTCGAGTCAAAATGACATTTTGGAAAAAAATACTCAGCACCGACAATGCCAAACTGGGCGCCGATGACGCCATTTGACAGAGAGCAAAGAATTAAATTTGGGCCAGGGGCGCCGACGGCGCCAAGGTAGGTTCTGGGTAAAATTCTAGAAGATTTGATGAATTTGGATGCTTTTTGAAGAGTTATTGGAGGCACCTCTTAGAAAACTGACATTATGTTTTATTAAGAGTGAAATTGCTCAAAAAAAGTAGTTGTTAGAGGAGGCTAGAGGGTGATTCTAAGAGTGATTTTCTCCAAAGAGTTGTTAAGAGAGGGAGAGAAGTGAGAGATTTCTTCTTCCTTACATCTTTAAAGAGAAAATCAAGAGTCTTGTAAAGAAAGAAAGAGTTCAAGAGAGGCTACAAGGGATTTGCTTTGAGAAAGAGTTACAGATAAGTGGTGTTTATTTATTATTTCTGTATAAACTTTCTTTTATTTATGAAATTCATATTTTGTTGTATCGTTCTCATGAGGTTTGATTAGTTTTCTTTGTCTTTCTCCCTACTCTAAGATATGGTTAAATGAAGAGATAATTTGGATGTGCCAATTTTAAAATATAAAAGAAATTGCGATGATATTTTCCACTCTGTTCTTAATTTACTTTTTGATCTGGTCAATTGAAATGTTAAAATCTGTTGTGAAACATATAATCCGTGAAATGGAGTATGAGTTCTACAAAAAAGTGAGAATCACATTCAATTCTATGAAGGATTGTTTTGTTCATGGAATTAGGTGCAAATAAATAGGAAAATATATATTATTGGGCGAAGAATTGGAGATTTTAAGGTGACAGACTAAAATCCCTACTTTATTCTTAGAGTTTAAGAACTAAAGTGAGAGTTAGCCTTCAGGGGAAGGGAAGTGGGAGCCTTAGAGTGAGAGCTAGTATCCTCTCAGCCTAACCACAAATTTAGAGACTAAATCTAAGATTAGGCAACGATTCTCTATTAGACTTAACTAAGGGTAGAGAATTAAATTGCTCCTATTTGGCACAATACAAATTCAAACCATTTATCTCTCTCATTTAACCAAAAACTCATTGTATTGGGAAAGATGCTTTCTCATATTTGAAAACTTCATCACAGAAACGTAGTTTGGTAGTTATAGTTTAACTTTACTTTACAGTCTTGCTAGTAGTTTAAAATTTAGTTTTGATAGCACCTTAAACATTTTAAATTAGTATATTAGACTTTCTTTATTTTGTGAAATTCCTAATTTAAATTGCCATCTAGAATTTAAACCGTCCCCGTGGGATCAATATTTGGAGCTTAAACAGAAAGACCTTTATTTCTTGATAACGATACTTATACTTGCGTAGAATTCCAACATAAATTTCTTCAATTTATTATTAAAAAATAATGAACCAAGTTTTTGGCATCGCTACAAAGCGGAGTTGTCATCATTAATTTTACACAACTGTAATTTTCGGGATCACTTGCTCATGTTCCAACTCTTTCATTCATATTTCTTTTCATAAGTTGTTTTGAATTGACTTTCACTCAAATATCTTATTACATCCATTCTTTAACATTCATTATCTTTACCTTTTGCAGGATACTTCATTGATTTTGAAATAGTAAAATTAACTATTATATCATTGATGCACATAGTTAATTCACTTTTCTGCACATCTATCATTGCTCTTCCTGTAGCTAAGAAAGGTCTCGCCAAAATGATAGGTATCTCTTTATCTTCCTTCATATCGAGCACAATGAAATCAACAGAAAAGATAAATTGATCCAATTTCACTTAAACATCTTCTATAACTCCCTCGGAATATGTTATTGATAGGTATCTCCTTATCTTCCTCCATATATAGCACAATGAAATCAACAGAAAAGATAAATTGATCCACTTTCCCTTAAATATCTTCGATAACTCCCTGAGGAAATGATCTGTTAAATACAAAGTTACAATAATAAGGAATATTTCTCCTAACCCTAGTCTTTTAAATATTGATAATAACATAAGTTTAATGCTTGCACCTAAATCACATAAAGCTTCCCCATAAAATTTGTTACCTATTGCATTTCCCCATAAAATTTGTCACCTATTGCACATGGAATTTTGAAGCTACCAGGATCTTTGAGCTTTTCAAGAATCTTTTTCTGAATTATAGCACTGCACTCATCACTAAGTGCAACCATCTCAATATCTTCAAACTTCCTTATTTTGTTAAGAATATCCTTCATAAACTTCACATAGCTTAGCACTTATTATAAGGCTTCAACAAATGGAATATTAATCATAAGCTTTTTAAGATTTCCAAAAAATTTTGAAAATTGTTTATCCAACTTCTGTTGATGAGTCTCTCAGGAAATTGAGGTGGTGGTTTTTCCAAGTCAATTTTTAGTGGAGAAATCGGTGTCTCTAAACCTTTTGGAGCGTTCTCTTTAGGCTCTTCAATTTCTTCTCTCTCTACTTTAATCTCTTTTTGAACTCTACCTACCAACTCACTTTTGCTTCTAAGTGGAACGACATTAACTTGCTCTTTAATCTAGTCTTTTGGATTTACTTTTGTATTACTAGGAACCGTTCCTTAGGATCTATTACTTAATGAATTGGTTATTTGTCCTATTTGATTCTCAAAATTTTTAATTGTAGCTCCTTGACTTTATAACTTATTTCTCATTTGTAATACCACTTCTTCTATAGAGAAATTTTTCTCCATAAATTGTCGATTACTGTTAAAATATTTAAAGATAACTAGGTCTATAATTATTATTATCTTGATTTTTCTAGGTCCTAATGGGTTTACTTGGTTGTTCTCCCATTGTTAATTATTGCCACCAAAATTATTATTATTCCAGTAAAATTTAGGATGGTTTTTCCAACCTAGGTTATAATAGTTTGAATATGGGTTATTTGACTTATTATTTATGGCATTCAAAGTTTCTAATGATGTTTGAGAATCTAACATTTGGCCTAATGAATTCTCTTTAATCTTTGAAATTGGTTGAGGACTATTCATTCCAAATTGGTCAACTTCCTTGAAATTGTAGCAACTTGATTTCCTAACATTGTAAAAGCATCAGATTCATGAATATTGGCTAGTTTCATAGGATTTACCCTCGTAAAAGGCCATTGAAAATTATTAGTAGTCATCTCTTCAATTAAGGCTTATGAGTCATGAAATAGTTTTGACATCAATGAACCACCAGCAACAACGTTGATAATAAATCTAAGAGATCCAGCTAATCCATTGTAAAAGGTTTGAATTATTAAACAATCTAGTACAACATGGTGTGGACACTTTGTTATTAGCTCTTTAAATTATTCCCACACTTCATAAATATATTTCACTTCAAACTAACAAAAAGATGCAATATCAATTCTAAGCTTCACAGTTTTTTATGGTAAAAAAAATTTAGCAAGAAATTTCAGTGCTAAATCACCCAAAGTTCTGATAGATCCAGGTGCTAACAAATTTAATCATATCTTAGCCTTATCCCTCAGTGAGAATGGAACAAGTCTAATTCTAATAGCATCATCTAAAACACCATCATTTTTAAATGTAGCACACAATTCTAGAAAATTGGCAAGTTGTAAATTTGGATCTTCAGTTGTTGATCCCCCAAACTGATTATTTGATATCATTTGGATAATAACAGGTTTAAGTTCAAATGAATTAGCCATTATAATAGGTTTTTGAATACTACAATTAAGTTCATTAACCTTAGGGTTTGCATACTCTCTTAAATGTCTAAATTCTTGATTAATTTCATCATTTTAATTATTTTGGTTTGCCATTTCTTGAAAAATTTTATCTTTTTTTGTATTTTTGATTTTTTTAATTTTTCTAATAATTCTTTCTATTTTAGAATCGTAGGGCACTAGTCCTTTAGAACCTAAACTATGCATACACTACTATAAAATAAACTAAAAACATACAAACAAGAATATATATAAAAAAACACTACGATATTCCTAAAATAAATCTAAAAGTTTAAATAAGACTTTTTAAAAATAGAAAATTGCTTTCCTAAAAATTCTTTCAAAAGTTTACTAAATTATTTTTTTTAATCCTCGTAATGGCACCAAAAACTTGATCCTGACTTTTATGACAGTACTACGAAGTATGTGTGGTTATAATCTCAATTTTATTTATTTATATTTATTCCATTACAACATCGTCAAATACTTGACTCCGAAGCAAATAAGAGTGCAACTAATATATTTAAATATTGGGATACTGTGCAAGTATTCATATTGTTATCAAGTAATGTAAAACTTGTTGATTAAACCCTGAATATCCAACCCACATGGAGTTCTACAAATTTTTAAGAAGAAATTAGATAACAAATTATACTTTGAAAATATTCATACTCAAACTATATATGCTATAAAAGGAAAAAATGTTCAATTCTTTTTGTTAATTTTTTATAATTAAAAATAAAGTGAACTAGTTAAATTTAACTAGATTTTTGGAAGATGAAAGCAATATAAATAAAAAATCTTTTTCTTTATCATGAATAAATAACAATTATAGGAATTTTATTGTGGAAGTATTCAAATTGTTTTGTGCCAAATAGGAGCAATATTATTCTCTGCCCTTACTAGATATGCTATAAAAATATTGGCTAATTTAAAGAGTCAATAGTCTTGAAGACGGGCTAGGTAGGGGAGATACTAGCTCCCACTTTAGTGTTCATCATCTCCCTCCACTTGGGGCCTAACATCTCGTATCAAGACCTAAAAAAAAAGCTGAATTGGGGGCTTTAGCCAACCACTCTAAAGTTTTCTAATGCTACACACTTCAAAGTTTATTTTTCTATTTATTGCACCCAACCATATGAATTACATTTTCATCCATATAATCTCATGTGATTCTTACCATTAATTGACTGAGATAATACCATCTTGGTTCTTACATGTTCTCACAACAAATATTAACATCTAAATTGGCCAAATGAAGAAGTAAATGAAGTACAAGTATTAAATCATCAAAACTTATTTCGTCACTAAGGATCAATACTTCACACAAATTCTATCCAACACTTAATTACTAATCATTTTAAGTAAAAAAATAAAGAAAACTACTCAGAATTCATAGAGAAAACACAACAACACTTAAGTTTAAAAGTAGAATCATGTAAACACACAAAAAGTAGAAATTAAAACCAAATGTAGTCACAATGATTAAAATTTATCTCAAATTCATCTCCACCAAACTCTTTAAGTTCTTTTGAATCTCTTTCTTCCTCTTACAATACTCTTTACTAACATAACTACAATTCCTCCCTTTCTTCTCTCTAAAAGTATCCTAATTATTCTATGATGAGAGTGGTAGAAAGAAGTCTCAAAGAGAGGGGGGGTGACGGTCTATTCAATTCAATCCAAGTCCTTTTATAATTTTCCAAAATGTGCTTTGGTGTCTTTTCAAAAATATGTCCACATTCAATGAATCTTCCAAGAGTTTCCTCCTTTCAATAGCCATTTAAATGCATTTTCATGCCCATTAACCATAATCCACATTTTCACCAAGAGTTGCTTCAAGAACCCCTTCAAAAATTCATCCAAATTCATTGAATTTTCAAATAACTACCTCTGGCACGTAAGCGTGAGGTATTCGGTGCTTAGGCGCAGCCTTCTCTATTCTCCTAGTTCTTAAGCGCCAGTCCTGGGCTCTTTGGCGCCATAGTTCATTTGCACACATTCTTCATTTTTGCTCCAAATTTTATCTTTTTTCACTCCTTTCACCATTTTTTATCCATTTGAATGTACCTAAAAGAAAAACACACAAATACCTTCCATTGAAGTGCAATATCATCAAAAATAGGTATAAAAATGTGTACATAAATGTTATATATTTTAGGTTTATCAACTAGCTGCTAAATATAAATTAAGATATTTTTTTGGCATAAATAAGGAGATTAAAAATACGCATAAATTTAATCTAGGTCATGTTTTGTTAATTAAGTTGATTACCTATTAACCACCATCTATCTTGACCCTTGATGTCCTAATGCATACCTTTGATGTATTGAGTTGTCTTAAAATTTATATGGGCTAAAGATTACCACTCTAGAGTGATTGTTGTTAACCTAGATATACCTAATTTCATCTTAATTTATTATTCTTTAGTTAATTATAAGATCCATATGTTGTGTTATTATGTGCACACTATGCATTGAATATGAGCATCAAGTGAAAAAGACTCCAATTTTGAGGACTAAACTCTTGAAGGAGACGGTTTAAATGAGAACATAAAAAAACTTAATTTTCTTGCTTTTTTAACTTCATATATGAAAGGCTTTGCTTTGAAAGCTCATCTCATGAAACAAACTATAACTATTCTACATATTTTGATAAGATGGTTCAAATGAAACATGTTTAAAAAGCTTAATTTCTATGTCTGATGAGCTTTATGTGTGAAAAACTTCACTTTCAGGTTCTGGTTTAACAAAATAGATATTCACATTTTTGTGTTTGATATGCTTTTAGCAAATAAAAAGTCTCAATTAAATCTCCATTTCATGAAATGGGGTTTGTGGTTGCACTCAGATCATTAAATTGGTTTTAAGCTAGTTTAGTTTCATTCAGATCAATAAAATGGTTTAATTAGGTTCAATGACATCAAATTTGCATGAAATAACTTCAAAAATATCACAACACGTACATTATTCAAACTAAAAAAAATAATTAAAAATATAATAATCAAGATAAATTAAAATTTTAATTAATGAACTACTTAAATAAATTAAAAATCTTTGTAAATTATTTACTTTTAATTAATTCAAAAAATAAAAAAATCTTAAATGGCTTTTAAAAAATAGCCTTAATTGATCATATCCTAAAGCTACAACTCTCTCTCTCTCTATCTCTCTCTCTCTCTCTCTCACACACTTAAAAATTATATGACCTTATCATTCTTCTAAGAAACATCTTAATCAATATGTATATATCCCCATTAAAAACTCCCTATCATGGGTGACAGTATTTAATATTTCAGGGTGTTTAAAGATTTTTTTTATCATTTAGAATAATTATACTTAATTTTTTTCAAAATAATTTCAAAATCATATTGAATTTCTGTTCAAATATCATTAAAACCATATTTAAACCCCACCTAAAATTTTTAATTCTAACTCATATTTTATTTAAAATTATATATGTACTTTTCTCAATATTCCAATATTTTGCTAAATTTACTGTGATTTTTTTTTTCTTATATCAATCAAAACGCTTTTAAATTGCCATTTTTGATATTTTACAAAATTCAATTAAAAAAATTCCAAAATCTAATTTAAATCCTACTAAAAATGTATCTAAAATTTATGTTAAATTGCCCAAATATTAATTCAAATCATATTTAGTATATTTCCTAAATTTGTGCTTAAATTTATTTGATATTTTACCCACATTTAGTTGGATAAATATACTTAAATTTATTTAAAATTTGATCAAAATCATACTCAATTCATTTTATTTTTTTATTGAAAATCAGCTTAAATTTTTTTTAAGAAACTAATCAAAAGCATACTCAAATCATTCTAAATTTTATCTAGAATTGTATTCATAAGCTTTTCAAAATGATGTTTAAAACCCAATAAAATTACTTTTAAACTGTGTCATTAATATTACTCAACAACCATCACAAGATACCTATTTTATGTCAATTCATATGGTACTCTCCATGCATGTTTTTTTCATGTATTGAATTACTAAATAAATATGTACAATTCATGTACATGTAGCTTAAACAAGTGTGAAGTTACCTCGCTTTGCATGTGTGCTTCCCTCATAAAAATTGAGACACTCAATGAATACACAATTTTGCACATTAGTGTTCATTCATCTCTATCAACATACTGGCACATATCTATCTGACCAGTCAATTATAACCTTGATTAAGGTATAATTCTATTTTGTGCCTTCTTGTTGTTTAATCTAACAATCCAACATACTTGTATAATTTTGTATATATTTTATAATCTATTGTTGCTCTTGCAAAGAGATTATTCAAGTATAATGCATGCAAAGTTAATTTGATCATGGAACAACAATACATAATTTTAGACAAATAGTTTAAGTCAGCTAAATATTGATCATATGGCTCAAATTATTTTAAAAAATAGCTATAGTACATGGTGGATTTCGGAATTGTTTGTTGTTGTGCCACAATTAAGAGTTTATATTATGTCAACTCATTAAAATATGCACTATGTAACATTTAAATTATATTAGAACTCATTAGTGGGATGCCTTTACTTGAATTGACTTGGCCCAGTTATTAGACACACGCACACACACACCATGCTACATAAATTAACTAAGTTGAAATTCATCCTTTTATTGAGTTTGAAGCCCAACAAAAGGATAGGAAAAGATGGTACCTCCCTCTCCCTTCCTATTGCCTATGGTTACTTGTATTTACCATTGATTTTACCATTCTCTTGCTAATTTTTTGTTCATTATCATTAAGTTTCTATTCCATTGGTTTCCTATGGTTGCTTCTATGAAAAATCCAAACAAGATACTGAAAATGTTGAGGTTGAATATTTATCTTCATATTGTACCAAATGCAAAATGTTAGGCAACATAATTAATACTATTACAATGCCCATCTTGGGTCCAAGTAACCTAAGAGAACTCAAGAGGAGTTTAAGGCAGAGAAACAAGAAATTGGGCATGAAATGGTGAATCAAATTGACAACCATGTGATGGTGGAGGGCCCAACTTAAGTGGCTGACGTTTTGCCTGAGGATTTGGCTAAAAATATTGTTTTTAATATTATTTATGAGAAGATCCTAAGAAAAATTGTTTCACAATTAATTAGTGTTGAGATGAACCCCATTCAAGTTTCAAATATGGAGGCTTAGAAGCCTGTGCGGGTGGGGATGCCACAAAGAAACTTATTCAGAAAACCATAAATTTCAGAACTACTAAGAATAGTGCATTTATTTAATAATAAGTTAACAAAGGTAAGGAAAAAAGTGGTTGTGTTGGGGGATTAAATTAATCTCACATTCCTTCCTTTAGTTTGTTGGATGGAACTAATAAGAGAGATTTGAGATGATAATGTTGTTAAGAATTGGTTTAATATCATTTCTTTTGAGTTATCCAGGGTTCTAAAGAATTAGCTTATGGTCAACAAGTTGATGGCCATTCACTCTAAATGGTGGCACAACAACTTGTTTATTGGATGGTTAATTAAGAAACTCCCATCAGTATTCACTTTAACTCAGCCCTTAGGGGGAGGATGCCAACCAATCAGAAGGGGCTTGAAAGGAATGGAGATACTATGAGAACTAAGAGACAATATATCAGGAATATTCTTTAGCTTACAGATTTTATGGATAAAAGCTAAACAATTATGAGCAACTTTCTTAACCCCTTGAGTGGCATCCTCAAATTTCATTTTATTTCTTGCCATCCACACAAACCATGCTGCATTGTAAGGCACCACAAAAACCTTGCCAACCAGCCACTCAGTCCAGCACTGAGAGAAATCTTCCCAAGACAGCTGCTGAGTTGGAATATTAACCTTAGTTATAATATACTCCCATACTTGCTGCACCATTGAGCACTTAAAACACAAGTAGTTGAAATATTCCTCATCTAGCTTGCATAAAACACACCAAGAGGGGCTCCTTAATCCTTTCAATTTTAGAATGTCATCAGTGGGAAGAAGCTTATGAAAAAACCTCCAAAAAAAGAAAGACATGGACGGTGATAGAAACTTACTCCACACCCTTGAACCCCATCCCACTGTCTGCTGAGGGAAGCAAGATTCCCCAATGAAGGCAGTCACAATTTGAGAATGGCCATTTTTTACCACCACTCTATCCTTTTTAGAGGGCACAATGGAGATATTCTGGATATTAGATAGTTGAGAAGAGTCACACAGTGTTTGCAGAGCTTCATGATTCCAGTCCCCATGCACTCAAAGATCTGCCACTTGAATTGGATTCTCATCAGCACTGGAGATACAATGATCAAATCTCCCATCCAAAGTCCAATTTTCCAACCAAAAGTTAAGTTTACCTTCCCCCACTTCCCAGATGAATAGATTTTCTGCGTCAGTCCTAACCTTCAGCAACTTGGACCAAATTGGTGAATCTCCCATTTTCCTTTGAACCTGGATAGGATGACTGCTTTTACAATATTTTCCCATCATAAACACAGGACAAAGAGATTCTTGTGCTCTAAATTTTATCCAAAGCTTACATAGATTAATATGGAAAAGATGAGGGAAGCTTTTGAAATCCATACCACCAGCCATAGTAGCCTTGCAGACCTTCCTCCAACTTGTCCAATGAGTTTGTTTTCTTTGCCCAACCCACAAAAAATGAATAAAAATTCTATCAAGAGTAGTTTGAGTAGATTTCTTCATTATTTCCATCTGTGATAGGTAAGAAGGAAGGGCGTACAACACACTCTTCAGTAGTGTAACTCTACTCCCATTGGAAAGGTAAGAATTCACCCAGCATTGTAGCTTGTCCTGGACTTTTTCCACAATATGATCAATCTGAATCTGTTTAGTTCTGCCCTTTATTGGATAAGCACCCAAATATTTTAAAGGGAGAGTATTGACACAAAAACTAGTTGTCTCAGAAACCCAATGCTTGAGTTCAGGTGTCATTTTGTGACTGAACACAACCACACATGTCTGGGAATTCAAAAGCATATCTGAACTCAGTTGGGACTTATCTAAACAATGGAGAATAGATCTTATAACAGCTTTTGTAGATTTAGAGAATAGAATAATATCATCAGCAAATGCTAGGTGATTAATAATCATATTAGTGCTGTGACTATATAGATATTGTGGAGCCTTTGTAGGCTATCTCATTAAGCAGTCTAGACAAGTAATCAATTGCAAGAATAAATATAGAAGGAGAAAGTGGATCACCTTGCTTAACACCACTTGAAGTACTGAAAAACCCATGGGAGCTTCCATTAATAAATATATATTGATAGTTGTTTGAGAGCCATCTGCTGATAAGAGAGGTGAATGAAGGTGAAAACCCTCTAGCAGTGAGAACCTCCTCTATAAAGCCCCAACTAATAGTATCATAAGCTTTCTTAATGTCTAATTTGAAAATAACATTGCCCCCTCTACACAGTTTATCCAGGTCCAAAACCAACTCCTGAGCAGATAATAGATTATCAACAATGCTTCTCCCTTTTAAAAATGTAGTCTGGTTTCACTTATGAGCTGAGGATGATGAGGTTGTAATTTATTAGCAATCACATTACTGATAACTTTGTATAGTACAGTAGTAAGTTTGATTAGTTTGAAATGTTTTCATTTATGTTTAGCTTTATCCTTAGGAATCAAAGTAATAGAAGAGTAAGTAAAATATTTAGGCAGATCATTCCCCCAAAAGAAGCTCTGGACAACCACTATGACATCCTTCTTAACTATATGCCAAGCCTTCTTATAGAAACCAACTGTGAAACCATAAGGACCAGCCACTTTGGAACTATCAATTGAAGCTAATGCATCCCAAATTTCCTTCTCTTCATGCATAACTGCTAGGTCCAGGTTTTTAGTGTATTCCACATCCTTACCAAATATATCTTTCTAAATAGAGGATCTATCCAGATGAGATTGAGTGAAGATCTCCTTAAAATAATTGACAACACTAGAAACAATACCATCAGCAGTATAAATCCAATTACCAGTAGAATCAGGAATCTTATGAATTGTATTACTCCTTCTCTTGTAATTAATACAAGCATGGAAGAATTTAGAGTTTTTGTCCCCCTCACATAATTTGAATTTGGCTACTTTTTTAGCATAAAAGTCCTCTTGCATTGAAATATCCTCCAACAAAGCATCATTAGCCTTAGTAGTTCAGTACTTACCTCAGAATTGGATTCAAGTAGCTGCTCCAACTGCAACACAACACCTTCAGCCTCCTGCACCCTAGCATTAATACCCCCAAAGACTCTCCAGTTCCACTGTGAAGGCTATTTACCAATATTATTATGGAGCATCCAAAGCTTGATCGAAGGGTTCAGATGATTGCAGTCCTTCCACCACAGAGAGACCTGGATAAGAAAATCACTATGTAGAGACCACATATTAAGGTACCTGAAACATGACTTGCTCTTAGTAGGGGAGGCAGAGATAGTGATCAGAAGAGGTCTATGATCAGAACCACTCATTGAGATATGTTGAACAAAAGTATGAAGGAACTCTTTAAGCCAAGCATCATTAACCAGAATTCTATCCAATCTCTCCCATAACTTTTCTCTTCTCCAAGTATATTTGGTTCCAATAAAACCCAAATTAAATAGACCTGAAAGCTCAATATTATCATTGAAACTACTGATTAACTTCAAATAAGGCAATTTACCCACTTTCTTTTTATTAGGATATGCCAAGCAATTAAAATCGCCCTCTATAAGCCAAAAGGAATTCAGAGAACTTCTGATGTCCAGCAACTAGCTCCACAAGTCTTATCTTGCCAATGCTGAACATTCTGCATAAATAAAAGTGGTTAGGCCACTAAACTCCCCCAAAGTAAAACTCAAATGGAGAAACTGCTCATTGTCCCTGATGACAGTACAATGAATTTCATTCCTACAGAAAAGCCAAATTTTATTGTTTAGATTAGTGAAAAATTGAAAGCCAAGGAATTTTTTAGTAATTCTCTGATGATGTTTAGAAACCAAGGGTTCCAGAATAATAATAATCCAAAACTTATGCATCCTATTAAGAACAAGAATTCTATAAAGGGATCTAGGATGGGTCAATCTCTTAACATTCCAGCACAAAAACTTCATCATCCAAAGGATGTGGATTTCCCCCTCCTTCTAGTTCTGACCCCAATGGGAGCTTGCTAAGAAGTGCCCTCCCCCCACAGTGGGAGGACTAAACATCAAATTTTTTAGCTCATGAGCTATTTTCTTCTTTTTTTTAGTTTCTAGACTTGACATTTCTCCTCTATATCCACATTCATTTGATTAATCAAACTGTCATTAAGAGAACCTCCCCACAATGGTTCTTCACCTTCCTCCTGTAACAAATCATTAACAGGTTGGGTAGCCCTACCCTGAGTGGTAACAACCTCAATAATCTTCTCAGAGCCGCAATAGTGGGATCCACCACCTCCTTCTCAGCCTGTGGGGAGGAATCCACAACCACTGCCTCAGCAGTTCTAATAGGTTCTTAGACACCATTCGTGTCTCCATGTGAATCATTCTCCACTGAAATCCCCATGTCTTCATGGTACTTTATGGCCTTCTGTCTTTTCCTAAGGTTGGGGTCAAGCCTAAAACACCTATTATCTATATGTCCAAACATCTTTCAGTGGTGACAATATTAGGGCCTCTGTTCATCAATAATCCTTTCGCAAAAACCATTATGTTTAGTACCAAGCCAAATTTCTTCCACTGTAGGAAGTGTGAAGTTGCTCTCTATCAGGATCCTTGCCATAGAGGATCTGGGCAGATTGAATGTGGATACATCTAGCTTTAAAGGTATACCTAATGCCTTACTAATATTAAACAACACTTTATGATTGAAGATGTGCAGTTTAAGCCCAGGCAATTTGAACCATATGGGAACAACAGGCAATTCTTTACCAGGGTCAAAATCAAGTGTCCACTTAAGAAGTTTCATGGAAATCCCATCTATTAGTAGGGATTATTTGGGGAACAAATGAGTATAGTCTTCTTCTCTTGATAAAATGATTAGAATATGTCTGCCATCCAATAAACCAACTCTCCATGCCCCATTTAATTTCATACTATCAAAGAACCTCCTAATATGTTCCATTTTTTGATGACCCAATTGAAACTTCCCTATTAGAGTGAACTTTCAATCTTCAGTGACCCCATGAATATCCTCATCAGAGTAAAATATGGTCATTTTCCCTCCTTTCCTACATGTTGACTTAAAGAGGGGGTCAGCTCCTTCATGATAAGATTGGGAAAAAACCAAATCATCATAGCTCTTGATAGTTTCAAATCCCTTGCCCGCAATGTCAGGAAAAGTGGCTTTAGCTCACTGGATATTAGTAGCTAGGTCTATAGCATTTGGATCAGCCATCAAATAACCCCCAAGAAAAGTTAGAGGAAGGAGCCACAAATCAATGGAACAGTAATTTTTAAACCTCCAAGCGCCCGGGAACAGAATAAAGCAAAATACAAAAATTGAAACAAGTAGAGCCAAAACTCCAAGAAAACTCCAACAAGTGGATAAAAGGACCAAAGAGCACCAAAACCAGCTCCTCCACAGAAGCAGTCAAGAAGAACCACGAATCAATGGAACAGTAACATTTAAACCTCCAAATGCTCGAGAAAAAGGGAAAACTAAGAAAAGGCAGATAATAGTATGATCAACACTCCAAACACTGTAAAAGTAGAGAAAATGACAAAATAAAACCAGACTCAGCTCCTCCACTATAGCAGCAGTCATCCNTGATGTAAGGAATTTGAAGGTTGTCTCCTTGTGTTAAGATTTGTAGAGGGAGAGGGAGAGTAGTTGAAACCACAGCATGGCTCAGATTTGAGCCTTTCAAAGCCAAGAAATTTGCTGGCCTGTTGGCTTCCCTATAATTGAACTTTATTTGGAAACTGCTCTCATTGATGGTCTTCTTAATTCTAGAGATCCACTGATTGATATGCCATGGGGGGAAAGAGGTGGCAGTGAGTAGCTCCACCAGATGAGAAGAGTCCACTTCAGCAAAAATGCAAACCCACTTAATTGCCTTGGCAAATTTTAAGACTCAATAAAGGGCAGCAGCTTCTGTTTCCAGAGCATCTTCTGCAATAAAGGGGGCCTTGAAATATAGCAAAACTTTGCCTGTGTGATCTCTGAATATACCTCCAATACCAGCTTTCCTATTTGTGAAGCTTTCATCTGTATTAATTTTAATGAAAGGATAAGGGGGCTTTTCCCATCTGACCTTGATCACCAAAGGATGTTGGGTGTCAATTGTAGTCTTAGCCTTCAAAATCTGTGGGAACTTCTTACAATTTATCAGCTTGTGTAAATAGGCCTTGTAGTTTGCTGCCACAGAGACAGAAGGGGTCACACTGTCCTCATGCTTCACCTTGTTCCTAGCATTCCAAATGAACCAAGCAACAATGAAAGGGAGGGACATCAGGTTGATTGCCTGCCAGTCTTTCAAGCTGCCTTTTAAATTTCCCCAGCTCACATTCTACAAATTCAGGTTCCTATTAGAGATCAGGTCATTCCAAACCTCCCTAGCAAAATTACATCTGAAAAAAAGGTGATCACTTGATTCTTGATTGTTATTGAATAAGTGGCATCTTGAGGGGCCTTTTAATCCTTTCAGCTTCAATATGTCATCTGTTGGGATTAAATCATTTAGAACTCTCCAGGAAAGTAACAACATGGAAGGGGTTAAGAATTTTTGGCATTTGTTGATATTCCACCTACAATCTTCCCATTTGAATAAGCTGTCGTATATGTCCTTTGAAATATTGGATCTGGTTCTTTTTATGAGCTGAATTTGGTCCTTTCTGTTTCTATCAAACTGAATTTTTGAGATATTTCTAGTAGCAGAATCTTGTAGGACTTTGTTCAAAGCCTCTTCAGACCACTCATTGCCATTCCAACAGTCTTTAACCATTAGCTCTTCATCCTTTCCATTCTGTAAGGGCTCCAATTAATCAATAGGGCACCAATTATCCTTCCAAAAATTGATCTCTCCCCTTCCCAGCTCTCAAATCAAGTATTTGTCAATCTCCTCTCTCCCCTTAAGCATGTGAGTCCAAATCTTGGAGTCTCCAATCTTCTTGATAACTTCTCTAGGGTGGACATTTTTGCAGTATTTGGCCATCATAAAGTTAGCCCACAAGCTTTCATTTTGCCTGAATCTGAGCCATGGTTTACACATGCTAGTTTGCTGCATGTGGTGTAGACCTTTAAAGCCCAAGCCTCTAGCTTCATAAGGTTTAGCCACTCTTTGCCAGCTAGCCCAAATCATTTGCTTCTTGTTCCCAGCCCAAAGAAATATGTTAAAGATTCTCTCTAGCATCAAAGTGGTGCTTCTTTTCATGTTAGCCACTTGGAGGGTATAGAGGGGGATAGATGTGAGGATGCTCTTTAGAAGGGTGATCCTACCCCCATTAGATAAGAAGGAGTTAGTCCACCCCTGAAGGGTGGAATTGATTTTGTCTATAACCTCATCAAATTGTGTCTGTTTGATTCTACCTCTGACTAATTGGGTGCCCAGATAATTAAAAGGGATGCTCATGGTAGAGAAACCAGTGAAATTTGCCATCCACTGCCTGATTGGAGTAGGAACTCTCTTGCTTGTTAGAAATTGGCATTTTTCTTTATTAACTTTCAGCCCAGAGACTTGTTGAAACTTGTTCAGACACTCATTAAGGTATCTAGTAGCACCCTTGGTAGCCCTTGTGAATATGAGGATGTCATCAGCATAAATCAAGTGGCTTATATCCATCTTAGCCTTATTGTGATAGACATTAAGCCTGTTCCTTTTTCCTTGGCCATCTATGAGTTTTGAGAGATAATCTAAGACCATAATGAAAATAGTTGGGGAGAGAGGGTCACCTTGTTTAAGGCCTCTACTTGCTTAGAAAAATCCATGGGCTTTCCCATTTATGAGGACTGAGTTGGCATTGGCCTCTAACCATCTTTTAATGATCTGGCAGAATTCTATTGAGAAACCTCTAGCCTCCAAACATTTCATGATGAACTCCCAATTGACCATATCATAAGCCTTCTATAAGTCCAACTTGTAAATGACATTTCCTCCTCTACAAGGTCTCTCCAAATCTTGTAAGAGTTCTTGGGCTAGTAAAATTTGGTCTCCTATACTTCTCCCTTTCACAAAAGCTGCTTGATTTATGCTGATAAGTTGGGGTAGAAGTGGTTGGAGTCTGTTCACCAGAATTTTACTGATGATTTTGCTGATCACATTAGTAAGGCTTATAGTTTTGAAATGTTTCCAGCAGCTTTTAATAGAATTCTTTGGAATGAAAACAATGAAAGAAGCATTGAAGTAATTAGGGAGAGGATGGCCTTTAAAAAAGTATTGAATGGCTTGTATGGTCTCCACCTTGATTTCCCCCCAAGCTTTCTTGTAGAAGTCTGCAGTAAATCCATCAGGACCAGCTAATTTGCTGCTATCAATAGACATCAAGGCTCTCTTAATCTCCTCCTCCTCAAGAATATCAGTCAGCTTTAAATTGGCAATAAATTTTTTACTTTCTGAGAACAGGTGTTTATTTATATGACCTCTATCTGTAGTATCATCCTTCATAAGTTGTTGGCAATATGACAAAGCACTTTCAGTAATCTCCTCCTCCTTCCTAAGCCAGTTACCATTCTAATCTTTAATGCAGTGAATAGTGTTGCATTTCCTCTGATAATTGAGCAAGCATGGTAGAATTTTGTGTTCCTATCCCCTTCAGTAAATTTGGTTTTGGAAGCTTTTTGTTTAAGGAAATGTTCTTTCCAATTTATGGCAATAAGAACTTTCTCATAGGCCTCTAAAAGAGAGTTATCATCAATGTTTCATTTGCTGTGCTTCTCCTCTAGATTCTGCAGTTCCTGTTCAGCCTTGTCCACAACCTTCATCAGATCTCCAAAAGTGTTCCAGCTCCTCTTTTTAAGGGCAGTGCCAACCTTTTTTTATTTTTGCCACAAGCAGATGAAAGGATTAGAATGTGACTCATTTTTCCAGTTTTCCTTAACAACTTTCAAGAAATCCTTATGCTTTGACCAAACATTTAGGTATCTGAAGGCACCCTTCTGACAGCAGCTCTTTGGGCCAATGGTTATAACCAAAGGTCTGTGATCTGATCCAGCAAGGCTTAAATGGGTGATAGTAGTTTGTAAAAAATTTTGGATCCAGTGGTCATTTGCTAAGACTCTATCCAGTCTCTCCCACAAGTTCTTCCTTCTCCAGGTGAAGGCAGGTCCACTATATCCCATGTCAAATAAGCCAGTGTTTTGAATATTGTCATTGAAATTTGACATGATTATGAGGATTGGGGGTTCTGCCCCCCCTTTCAGCAGGTGATGCAATGCAATTGAAATCTCCTCCCACAATCCAAGCTTTATCAGTAGACCCTTGTATGTGCTAAAATGTCTCCCACAGCTCAGATCTAGCTGTTTTGGAGCTTCCTGCATAAATAAAAGAGGCAAATCCATCAATTCCTTGACTACTGATACTCATATGAAGGATTTGCTGATGATTGACCAAAATAGAGCACTTCATTTCTTTCCTGCAGAAGACCCAGATTTTGTTATTTAGGTTAGTGAAGAGGTTAAAACCAGGAAACATTTTGATTATGTTCTTAGTGTTAATATGAACCATCGGTTCTAAAATGGCTAAGCACCAGAATTTGTATTTTTTATTTAAGTATTTCAATATTTTTAGAGATAAGGGGTTAGCAATCTCCCTTATATTCCAACATAGCATATTAATCATGGGGAGGGAGAGAAGGTGGAGGGTTGGGATCTAGATCTAGTCCTCCCCCTTAGTTTGTTTCCTCTTCTTTGGATGTTGTGATCTTCCAATAAAGCTAATTCCTTTTCCTTTCCTTTTTTCTGTTCTCCTTGTTTAGAGCTTCTTTTCTTCCTGATTTTTTGAATCTGCCATTATGAATCCAATTCTTTGTTTAGTTCTATAATTATTTCATCTGTAGGGGGTTCCACCTCCTCTCTAGCCTCCTGGTTCCTTGTGTTCTCTGTTGCCTTTGTTGAAACCTTTGGGGTGTCTTTCACTGAAGTAGCCACAATCTCAATGTTTCCTGTCTTCACAATCTCACTCACTGTGTCACCTCTCTTATCAGAGGGGACACCACTGGCTGAGCCTGGGAAGTGTNGACCCTAGGCTACTAAAGAGGAAAAACTAAACCTCAACAAAAAATGAGGTCAACAAATAGACCCCCAATAGGGGTGGTGTGCTGGGAGAGCACACCACACGTATTAACGTTGACCGATGAGATCAACAAAAACCAATACAAACTCCTAAGTCAATAGACCCAGAAGTATGCGTAGAGTTGTGTGTGTGATTTGTTTCTGCCAGAGAATTAGCAGGTGATCGTCTGGTTGAAATCAAGGAGTAGGGACTCTCACTGGGGATCGGATAGTGAATTTTGAGTTATGAAATTTCAAAGAGCTCTAAAGGATGGGGGAGTCAGAAAAGTGCTGACCCCAAGGTGGGAATTGAAATTCAGATATCAATTCAAAAAGAGAGAGAGAGAGTTGGAGTGTAAGGACCAACCTCAAATGTAATGAATCAGAAATGTAGGACTGATTCGGAAATGAGAATTGAAATGGAGGTCAATTCTCAAAAGAGAGTGTCTAAATTTAAGGACCGACCTCGAATGCGAAGAATCAGAATTTAGGACTGATTCGGAAGTGAGAATTGAAATGTAGGTCAATTCTCAAAATATAGAAATGTAGGTCAATTCTCAAAAGAGAGTGTCGGAATATAAAGCCCGACCTCAAAATGTAAAGAATCAGAAATGTAGGACTGATTTGGAAATGAGAATTGAAATGTAGGTCAATTCTCAAAAGAGGGAGTCGGAATGTAAGGACCGACCTCAAATGCAATGAATCAGAAATGTAGGACTGATTCAGAAATAAGAATTGAAATGAAGGTCAATTCTCAAAAGAGGGTGTAGGAATGTAAGGACCGACCTTGAATGCAATGAAACAGAAATGTAAGACTGATTCGGAAACGAGAATTGAAATGTAGGTCAATTCTCAAAAGAAAGTGTCGGAATGTAAAGACCGACCTCAAGAATTGAAATGTAGGTCAATTCTCAAAAGAGGGTGTCGGAATGTAAGGACCGACCTCAAATTCCATGAATTAGAAATGTAGAATTGATTTGAAAATGAGAATTGAAATGTAGGTCAATTCTCAAAAGAAAGTGTCGGAAAGTAAGGACCGACCTCAAATGCAATGAATCAGAAATGTAGGACTGATTCAGAAATGAGAATTGAAATGTAGGTCAATTCTCAAAAGAAAGCAAATGTAGGACTGATTCGGAAATGAGAATTGAAATGTAGGTCAATTCTCAAAAGAAAGCGTCGTAATGTAAGGACCGACCTCAAATGCAATGAATCAAAAATGTAGGACTTATTCGGAAATGAGAATTGAAATGTAGGTCAATTCTTAAAAGAAAGCGTCGGAATGTAAGGACGGACCTCAAATGCAATGAATCAAAAATATAGGACTGATTTAGAAATAAGAATTGAAATGTAGTTCAATTCTCAAAAGAGGGTGTCAGAATGTAAGGACCGACCTCAAATGCAATGAATTGGAAATGTAGACTGATTCGGAAATGAGAATTGAAATGTAGGTCAATTCTCAAAAGAAAGCGTCAGAATGTAAGGACCGACCTCAAATGCATTGAATCAGAAATGTAGGACTGATTCAGAAATGAGAATTGAAATGTAGGCCATTTCTCAAAAGAGGGTGTCTGAATGTAAGGACCGGCCTCAAATGCAATGAATTAGAAATGTAGGATTGATTTGGAAATGAGAATTGAAATGTAGGTTAATTCTCAAAAAAGGGTTAGTAGCATTGAATTTGTAGAAATGTATCATGTGATAAAGGTTGATCTTTTCGAAGGAGATTTATAAAGTTTTGTGGAGTTTTGTGCAGAATGTGAAATTCTCTGAGGATGTGCAGAGAGTTAATGTAGATAACGATGGTTATGTTGCGCGCACAAAGAGTATGAAATTCCAAAAATGGAAGCATTCACTCACGGGTTTGTTTTATTTTCTTGTTATTTTTATCAGAATTTAATTTTTCAAAATTTCTTTTTTTAAAGTTTTAATTTTAATTGGTTGATAAGAAATTTATTCTATTATTTATTCATTTATGATTATCTTTCATTTGTGTTTTGTTACGTTGTCGAAGATTTTTTGTTTCGTTCTTTGTTCATTGGAACTCTGAACCATCGCATGGTTTGCGGCTTTTATCCATCGCATAAAAATGCGATTGACAAAAAGGCACAATTTGAGAGAAATTTCCATTAATTTGCTTCAAGAAAGATGCGACAGATCAAACATAGGCTAATGCCTCCAAAAGGGTACATCATGTAGTACATGTTGAAATACATTGAGAGTCATCTCATGATATGAGTACATCATAGACTGATTACATCATATACATGTCATGTTGTTAAAAGAAAGCAAGTGAACCCTCTGTGCTTTGTATGTTGAGCTCCTGATCAAGCATACCTTCTAAGTCATGCTCCAGGATAAGAGTTCCCTTCGCATGTACTTAGAGGTACAACCTTCTCATTGCTCGTAAAGAAAAAGCTCCTCCAATCCTGGGTCCTGTTGGAATCCATATGGTATTTTACTGTCATCCATTCTGCGGAAGGCTACAGACACCCTACGGTGTCGTGCTCTTGTAATGCAGTGCTTGGCAACGTCTGCACTATTGCCCTTGAGAACAAGTACAGAACCAACTGGAAGAGGAATCTCCACAGCCCCTCTGAATTCGCCAGGGCCGACTATATCGATTTCTTTTCCAAACAGAATATTGCTCTTACTCATGAACGAGACCATGCAGAANGTAGAGTTACATCCCTCTCCACCAAAATTCTGGCAATGGCTGGCCTTGCTTTATTGTATGTAGCAACATCCACCTTCAAGGGTATTCCTAATGTGCAGCCAATGTTGAATAAAGCATTGAGTTTAAAGAGGTGCAAAGGCAATTTTGGTAGTTTAAACCAAATAGGCATAGTGGGGGGCTCTTGAGAAGGGTCATAATCAGGGGTCCATTTTAGGATTTTCATTTCAGCTCCTGCAATAATTATTGATTGTTTGGCAAATAATCTAGCATAATCTTCCTCCTTAGTCAGCTGGATGATGAGGTGTCTGCCATCCAATAAACCCAGCTTTCAGTCAGCTATATTCAGAGATTCAAAATAATTCCTCACAAGCTCCATTTTAGGGTGCCCCAGGCTGAACTTTCCAATCAGTGTGAACCTGACTTCCAAGTTTAGTTCATCAAGGTCTTGTTCTGTAAAAACAGCAGCTGTTTCTCCATCCTTAGAGCCCACTGGATGTATGCAAGAGGTAGAACCCCTTCCAACAGTAGTATTGTGGAAATCTTGAGGGAAAACTAAAAGATCAGGGTCCAACATGGAAGAAGAAGACTTTCCCACAATCCCTGCATAAGTAGCTTTGGTCCATTGCAGATTGGTCTCCAAATCTATAGGGGTGGCCATAGACACCAGCAAGCAACACCCTACCAGGTGTTCCAGCCACAAAAGAACAGAAATGTAGATGCAGGTCTTCTCAACTTGGTCATCAGCAATGGAACAGTAACAGAACAGAAAAGGCCTCCAAAGAAAAGCAGCAACAAAGAAATCAAGAAACCAGCCAAATCAAAGCAAAGCACTTCTTGAAAGGAGAGCTGACTTCTTCCCACAGCTTACCAGCCTCACCAAGCATGGNTGGCATTGGCCTCTAACCATCTTTTAATGATCTGGCAGAATTCTATTGAGAAACCTCTAGCCTCCAAACATTTCATGATGAACTCCCAATTGACCATATCATAAGCCTTCTATAAGTCCAACTTGTAAATGACATTTCCTCCTCTANCCCTTGATTTAAGGGATCTCATCCCATTTATGGCCTAAACCAAAATATCTTGGCCATCATCACTTGCCATTAGGAGTTAACCATCATTAGCCATCATTGGCTTCCCTAAGCTCAAAAGTAACTTAACACTGGCCAGCCACAACCTCAGCTGCTGGAAATAGCCACGCCAAGAGAGCCTCAAGTGGCCAAAACCCAAAATTAAACTTCTCTGAGTTGGCTAAGTCTTATTGGCCATTAGAGCTTTTCTTCCCTCCACCTCAGCAAGCCTCTTTGCACCCATTGCTAAGACCTGAGCTCCACCAGGAAGCCATGGCTATAAATTGACCCCTTCACGACCAAAGAAGAGAGTGATTGAATCTTAGGGTAAACTCTACCAAAATCTCACCAGAGCTTCTCCAAACCTTCCTAAGCACAATCCCTCTGCTCTCAGTAACCCACAACCACCACTTAGGGCCAATTTTATCACTGAAATTTGCCCTAAAACCAGGACATTTCTCCACACCTCCACAGTATACTAAAGTTCAATTAACTGTGCACACACCATCCTCAGAGTCGGAGGAGTTGATTCCCCACAAAAGCCCCATCACAGAGAGCCTCTAACCTAGCTCTAGACCAACAGATGAAAATGACCTTGGTCGAAAACATTCTTAGACAATTCACCATAGCTCAGGAGCTCATCTGAAGGTTCTTTGGACTCCTCTGAAGCCTCTCCAACTATTTGATTGAGGCCACACCTCTCAGATAAAGGAATTTAACTCTCTTTAAATCGAGCTTAATTTGATTCTTCATGCGTATAGACTGTATTTCATATCGTATAAATCATATGGATGTGTTTGTCTTGAGTAGATGAAGGTGTAAGAACAAACCTCATGTGATTTGGTTGAGTATCGAGAGAGATCTTAAGGTCTGAATTTTAACGACTCTCGGGTTAGAGAGAGTGGGGATGATGAACAGATGTCGTCCATTTCCACATTTATTCAATGGACGGTTGTGATGGAGCCAGACGAGGAGACGGTACGTAAACCGCGCGACGCCTGACTCTAAGGTGGCTGACGACGTCAATTGGCGGAGTGCCGCGTGGCTTTTCGGAGCCGCCGTAGGATGAGCTGAATAAGTGGAAAAATAGGAATTTTTTGAATTAAGTAAATGCCATATCTTCAAAAATCTATAACTTTGCATAGAAAAATCATACAAATAAAATAAAAATACTCACTTGCTCAATGAACAGAGGAGAATAATGTTGACTAAAAATAAAAAATTATTTGTTCACTCTCTAATTTTTAATTAATTAAATACTTTTTGTAGTATTTTAATTTATTTTAATTAAAAATTTCTTACAATGGCTTGGGATTTTTATGGTTTGTTCCTCTTGACAGAGGAGATGTTCTCTGATTTTTCCAAGGTTGGAGAGCTGTCTATGCTTGTAACCCTAATTTTCATTCTTGGATAGCTATTTGGCTTAATATAATTATTCAAATTAAAATATCACTTGGAAAATTATGGGATAAATTTTAGTAGGTTTCTTTTAGTCGGAGAAGCTTAGAAAAAATCTCATGATGATTTGAATAATTTTGTGCAATTGTATATTTAATTAATGTTTATAACTTGTATTAATTTATTTAAATTAAATATTATATAAAAATTATTAAAATCGATTTCACATTGTGTAGAAAAATCATATTAACTTATTATAAAAATCTGAAATTATTTGATTAAGTTTGAACATCAAAGTTGATTTTATAAGGAAAATTGTATATTTGTACAAAAATAAGTATATTAAATTAAATACATTTAGGAAAATTATGAAAAGTGGTTTTGTGAGTTTCTTGTGATCAGAGATATTTAGGAAAAAATAAAATTAATTTTTAGAAAATACTTCATTTTTGAGCCAAATTTTAAATTTAAAATAATTAAAAATAATCAAAAATTTCAAAAATACAAAAATGTTTCAAAATTTGCCTAATTATTTCCTAATCACTTGGGACTCATTAGAATATTTTTTCTAACTTTTATAAGTTAAATATAAATTTTAAAAGGCTAAAAATGTATTTTCCCTAATTTCTCATTAAAATAATTAAAATAATTATAATTTAATTTAAAAAATCTTGGGATTTTGCCTAAGTGTTTCTCTGACCTAGGTAAACCTCTATTAATTTGCTCATAAATAAATTAAAAAAATTACTTTGATTGATTAAACAAATTATTGTTGAAAATCTTACTTTCTAAGTTAAAATAGTTATTTAAATTAATTAAAAATTTGAAAAGCACATTTTCTCCTCTAATGTTTTAATTGCCCCATGTGTATAATACTCTAAATTTTTTAAATTCATTTGAATTGTGCTTAATGAGCTATGAAGTGGAGTGCCCCAAGGGCAAAATAGCCATTTTACATTCTTGTGCCTTAATCAAAATGCAGGATTAACCAAAGGGAGAAATGAGTAATTTTGATCCTAATGAATACTTTTAGATGTTTGAAACATAATGGGTTAAAAGGTAGAAATCAATTTGCCACATTTCCATAATAAGAACAAAAATATAATTTTCTAAATTATCAAGATTTGAAAGTTAATCAAGATCAAATGATTCTAAATTTGATGGGCTTAAGTTGGGAGGATGATAGCTCACTTTTTTTAAAGCCCATAATTGATGATGATATGTTCTTTCAATAAGGATATGTATCATTTAAATTAAACTATTAATAATTGCCAATTCTTCCATTGAAATTGTTAAGGGCTTGATAGTGATCTAGGCTTGATATTTAAACTTGTTGGATTAGATTTAGAAAAGAAAACATGATTAATGATAAACACCTCTAAATACTATGGGCCCAACTTTACTAGTTGATATAAAATCTTTAATGGCTTAAACTTGCCTTAGGGGCATTCACCCACGTAACTCTTAAGTGAAACATTAATTGATAAATTGAGTACCCTATCCTTAGTATAATTGAAATGGCGAAGTTCACCGAGTAGCGGGGTAACCTTTTTAACTTGACCTTGGATGATTAATGGAACTATATAATAAGTTCAAAATGAACTCGAAATGATTCAAGAAATCTTTAAAGCAGTTCAGGGCCATTCTTCGAATACTTTGGAATCTCTTGGATATTTTGAAGGACAAATTAAACTTGCTATATTTTATTTTAAAATCATCTACTAGGATCTTTCAGGACTCAATAAGTCATAGTTTGGGGTCTATTACATACACCTTAATCTAATTTAAATTTATGCAAAATTGTATGCATGTTGCAAAAGCTAATCTTTCAATGGGAATGCCTATAAGATGATAGATACGCTTTTATAGTGTTATTTAATTTCTATCATTTTACTTTTTGCAAATTACTTTTGCTGCAAAATATTATAACTGCTTGGTTGTGCACTTACTATATTTTTAAAAACTAAAACTATTTTAAAAAATTAATCAACATTTTCAAAAATCTAAAACAAATTATTTTAAAGGTAACCATAAGTCCTTTGAAATATCACTAAACATAAAATGTCCTTTTGAATTTACGGGAGTCCCTCGGAGGAGGTATGTCGGCACTAAAACCCGTTGGAAGCTGTCAGTCATCAAAATCGGAATCTCATCGCCCGCTTCGGAAAGGCATTTAATTTACAAACTTACATAAGTTTGAGAAAAATATGAAATCAAATTGATCTCATATCTTTCATAGTTCAAATGAAAGAGCACTACACCTCAAGCTATGTGTCTATCCCAAAAGATAAACACAAGACTTGAGAGTGATGCTCAATCAAATAAACTGAGAAATATCTGTTTGGTCCACAAAAATCATTTTATTTATAAGTCGACAAGTTCCCCGATTTAATAAAAAAAATTAAATAGGGTTTATATTAAACTACGTTCGGAAAAGCTTCCTATAAGNATAGTTCAAATGAAAGAGCACTACACCTCAAGCTATGTATCTATCCTGAAAGATAAACACAAGACTTGAGGGTGAGGCTCAATTAAATAAACTAAAAAATTTCTGAAATCTGTTTGGTGTGCAAAACCATTTTATTATAAGCCAACAAGTTCCCCTATTTAATATAAAAAATAGAATTTATATTAAGCTGGGTTTCTGAAATTTTCCTATAAGGGCAAGCCCTTATAGTAATTACATCTTAGATGATCGATGTTACCTAAGAGAACTCTCGATAAAAATTAGGGGATATTGTCTTCAATGAAGTCAAAGGAATATGAGTTTTCATTGAGAATTAGACAAAGAGGTGTGAAAGAGGAATGACTCAAATTTGGAACATTTATTTTGGAATCAAAGGAAGAAGAGCTAGGGGATGTCACAGATCCTGAAGAGGACCTTGGTGACTTCCCAAGATATCCTATGGCTTGGTTTCAATTTAGACGAGAAAAAAATTAAATATTTCATCCTACCAATTTTATTAATTATGGTGTACATTTGTGTGAAACGATCACACAAATAGCCTAAAAGATATGAGGATTTAGGTCGTGACGGACGACAACCTCAAAATCCTAAAATAGGTTAGGGCTTAAATTGCATAACAGGGTTATACAAAGGCCTAAAGAAAAGTTAAGGATTTATGTCGCACTAGGCGGACAACCTCAAAATCCTATGGCTAGTTGTTTAATTCTAAAAAAAGGTTTAGCTGATGTAGACATGTTTTGCTATTAAAGATGGTCGTGCTGCCCACAATGTTAGCTCTAGGCTCCTCATCATGATGAGTTTAAGTTTTCTAATGTATCATGTCATAATGTCAAATCAAATGTTTCCTAAGGTCATGGTTATTTAAATATTATGGGGGATGTTAAAGTAGATTAGAGTGACACCAGTTAGGATCCTACGGTTCCCTCATTCCGCATCACTATTTTATATCGATTCACTTAGTTCAAATGAATTTACTAAACTCAACTTAATGAGTTCCATACTTTCATTTAGATGGTGGAAAGTCTCATTAGCAACCGTAGGTTACCTATTCCAAGGATTCCTGATTATCTGATAGAGACGTTTTAATTTAGTTGCAATTTTTGTTTTTTTTTTATATTTGTGATTAAATTTTGAGTTGTCTTATATTCTGACCGTTGTGGCGATGAATTTTATCTTCTTTAAATTTAATTAATTTTTTTTAGTTTTTATTTTGACATACAGGGTGACTTTAAGCATGCAAACCAGAAACAAGAGGTACAAAAAAGTAAATGCAATAACTTAAAAGCATACCTATCGATTCTTCTCGCTCCTCCACCTGAATGGTTAGCTTTGGCAATATGTATATAATTTTTTGAAGAATTCAAATTGCAGGAGTAGATGAAGGAATAGCTATCAAACCCCAAGTTATGACTTTATTGAATCTTGGAAGATCATAGTGGATGATTTTAGAACAAAATATAGCAAGTTCAATTTGCCTTTCAAAATATCAAGAGGTTTCAAAGTGCTCAGAGCATGACCTTGAACCACTTTGAAGATTTCTTGAAATATTTCGAGTTCATTTTGAACTTATCGTATTTTCTTATTAATCATCTGAGGTTAAGCTAAGGTTATCTTGTGCTCAAGAAAACTTGATGTTTTATTTATCTCAAGGCTAGTACACTTCATTAATCATTTGATGTTCATTTAAGAGTTATGTGGGTGGGTGCCTCTAAGGCAAATTTTATGTAAGTAAAGGTTTTGCTTCTTAAAGTTAAAATCAGGCTTATAGTGCAAAGAGGTGTTGATCATCAATCATGTTATCTTCAAAATTCAATCAAATGAGTTTAAATGTTAAGCCCAAGTCATTACCAAGCCCTGAACAATTAAAATAGGTGAAATGGTAACTTAGCAAAGTTTTGATTTAAATGACATGCAATCTTATTGAAAGATCATATTGTCATCAATTATGGGCTTAAAATTAATGAAATATTATCTTCCTAACTCAAACCCATCACTTTAGAATCGTTTAGTTTTGATTGACTTCCAAGTCAAGATAATTAAGGAAATTACAGTTTTGTTCTTAAGGTGGCAAGTGAGTTCCTACCTTTTAATCTCATTGTAGTTCAATCATCCAAACATGTTCATTAGAATCAAAATTACACATTTTCCCTTCAATTAATCCTAAATCTAATTAAGGTACCAAAACCTAAAGTTACCCTTCTACCTTCGGGGCTCTTCACCTCATAACTCATTCATCAAAATTCAAATGACTTTGATAATTTAGAATGTCCTATACATGGGTCAATTAAGACATCAAAGGAGAAAATGTGGATCTTCAAAATTTAATTTAATTTAAATAATTATTTAAATTTAAAAGGTAGTATTTTCAAAGTTGATTTACTTAACTATCCAAAATAAAGTTTTTATTTATGAGGAAATTATTAAAGGTCCCCTTAGGTCAAAGAAACACGTAGACAAAATTTCATGATTTTTTAAATTAAATTTTTACTTTAATTTTGTAATTATTATTGATTTTTATGATTTAATTTGAATGGAAAAGATGTTTTATTTACAAAAATTATTTTTTATACATTTATTAATCCTCTTTGAGCCTATGGAACTTAGAGAAACAAATTTTGCATTTTTATAATGTTTAATTTATTTAATATAATTATTTTAGTGGGAAAATAAGAAAAATTCATTTTAAGCTTTTAAAAATTTATTTTTAACTTATAAAAATGAGGAAAAATGTCCTACTGTGTTCTAAGTGGTCAAGTAACAATTAGGCATATTTTAAAATATTTTAGTATTTTTGGTATTTTTAATTATTTTTAACTATTTTAAATTAAAAAAAAAGCTCAAAAATCAAGTATTTTTTCAAAAATAAATTTTATTTTTTCTAAGTGCCCCTAATCATAAGAAACTCAAAAAAACATTTTTCATAATTTTCCCATATGTATTTAATTTAATATATTATTTTTGTACAAATATACAAGGTCTCTTAGAAAATCAACTCTAATGCTTAGACTTAGTCAAATAATTTTAAAATTTTTAAAGTGGGTAAACATGATTTTTATACACAGTGTGGAATTGATTTTGTCAATTTTTTATTAGTATTTAATTCACATAAATTAAAGAAAAATATATAAATTTAATTAACTATATAAATGTACAAGATAATTCAAATCATCATGACATTTTCCTAAGCTTCGTTGACCTTAGGAAACTTACTAAAATTATTCCCATAATTTTCCAAGCAATATTTTAATTTATATAATTTAAAAAAACCAAAATAGTCATCCCAACTTGAAAATTAGGGTTAGAACCTCTGACCTTAGAAAAATAAGAGAACATCCCCTCGATCACAAGGAATGAACCCTAGAAGTTTTAAGTCATGGTGAGTAATGCTTGGTCATAATGAATTAAAAATAATCTAGAGAGTATTTAATTCATTAAAAATCAGAGAGTCAACAAATAATTTTTATTTTCAGTCCAAATTATCCTCCTCTATTCATTGAGCAAGAGGATATTTTTATTTTTTTTATGATTTTTCTACACAATGATATGATTTTTTAAAAGCTTTGGTATTTATTTAAATCAAGAAATTCCTAATTTTTTTTATCCAACTCATTCGATGCGTCATCCTCGAGCTTCCCAAAGCGCCACACATTGCATCTTGGTTCGGCTCTGCCATCTGACTCAACAACCATGTGTTAAGATATTCACGCATGAAGGCTTCATCCGGCTCAATCTCGTCCATCCGTTTGATACACGCATGACCAGACGACACTCTGTCATCGTCCCCGATAGCCAGAGCCCATGACCCGTTAAACTTCTAGACCAAATATCTTGCTCGATACTCAACCAAATCACATGGGGTTTGTTCCTACATCTTAATCTACTCAAGACAAGCACATTCATACAATTACAATGCTATGAAATTAAACTTTTCTTCATAAAGGAACAAACCGAGCTCAAATTTAGGGTTAATGCACTATACCTTTATCTGAGATGGGAGGCCTCAATCTAATGCTTGTAGAAGCTTCAGTGGAGTCCAATGAACCTCCTAGATGTGTTGGTTCCCTCTGGTGTAAGCTCCAAGGAGAAGTTCATCCAGCCATTGTCTAGGAACGATTTGGAGAGCTCAAAAGAGGAGGAGTTAAATAGGGATCTTCTTCTCTTATTTTGGGGAAGCTTAAGAGCTGTTCAATTTGAGGTTTGGGGAACTTTTGTGGGTGGCTAAAATTTGCATGATTTTGAGCTAAAAATTTGAGCTCAAGTGGTGTAAAAAAAAGGCCAATAGATGGTTGTAATGAGCTTAAGGGGCCTTGGATGAGCTCTGGGAGCAATTTGATAGAGTTTCCACAAGAAAATTGAAGATCTCTCTCTTTTACCATAGAGGAATGATTTAAATAAAATGGCTTAGGGTGGAGCTCAAGGATTTAGCTGCAATCGAGTGCTGAGGTGGAGGGCTGCAGAGTGCTGAAGGCCAATCAAGGCTAGGCACATTGAATGGGTGTGATGGGTTTTGATTCAAGGGGGTGGCCCTTGGTTTTAGGGTTTTTAGTCCACTAGGTCGGCTGATAGGGCCAGGTGGTGGCCAGAAAAGTCAGGGGAGCCAGAAGAGGGTTTAGGATGGTTAGCCACTAATGGTTAGTGATGATGGTGAGGATATTTTGGTTTAGGACAAAAATGGGGTGAAATCCCATAAATCAAGGGATCATTGGTCCAAAGTTCAAATAGGGTGGGCTAGGCGGGTCTGTCCTGGTCACTAGGCTCCATTTTATGGTTGTGGTGTCATTAATTTGGTCACTTATGCATGGGTTAAATTCGGGTTAAATTGGCTTAAAGTTGGGTTTGGATTGGGCTAGCCAAGACATTGGACTCAATTGATTGATCAATTTGGTGTAGATGATTGTCACAAAGAGTTTAGAAAAGATTTGGAGTGATTTGGAGTTGATTTGGTGGGTCAATTTGAAGGAATTTTGGGCATTTAGTCACTTTGGGGATGTTGGCTTAGACTTGGGCTTATGTTAGGCTAGATCTAGGTTAAGCCCAAATTTGTGGTTCAAAATGGTCTAGTGGGGTGTGATGAAGAGTTTTCAACATTAATTGGGTGCCAATTTTGGTGTTAGGGCATTCAATTTGGTGGAATTTGGGCACATGGCTAAATTAGGGCAAATTTGGGGATTTTAGATTTGGGTTGCAATTGAGTGAAGTTGAAGCTTTAAAAAGGCCAATTGAGGGTTCAATTTGGTGTGTGGAGCTGTTTCAAAGAGTTTATCATGCATAATTGGGGCAATTGGAAGGATTTGGGGGTTCAATTAAGTGGGATTTTGGTTTTAGGCCAAATTGGGCCTTTTCGATTTGGGTTGAAATTGGACTCAAATGTGGGTCAATTGGACTTAGATTTGGATTGAATTGAGTTTTTTATGATGAATTGGAATTTAGAATTGAAATTGGAGAAGATTGGGATCAAATTGTTGGAAATTTGGGGTGAATTGGGGTAGCTGGGCCTTTAAGGACAATTTGGGGCTTTTTGTAAAAGTTGGTCAAATTGATCAAATTGGGTTAAATTCAAGGGTCCAAATTAGTTTTGGGGACATTTGAGAAGATTTTGAGTATTTTTAGAAAGTTTGAGCCACCAAGGGTATTTTAGTAATTTTGTCAAAATTTGGGTAATCTTGGAAAGTTTTGGGCAATTTGGGTAGTTTCAATTGGTTTGAGATAATTTTAGGAAAAATCTGAGTAGTTTGGGTAGTTTTGGGAATTTTGGTCAAATTTAAGATTTGGGGGTATTTTGGGTAAATTGGGTAAATTTGGGGGCAAAAGGCTAAGCTTGGTATTTTGGGGAAAGTGAGTTGCCAACCACCCTATTTAAGTTATAGACCAATGAAATCCTCTACTTTGGGTCCTTCATGTACTGGTATGGGCTAGACCTTAGCCTGCGACTAGTGGGTCTAGGGGACCATCTACATGAGTCTCCCAAAAAGATCAAGGGATCAAGGTCAACAAGTTTGGGTTTAGGGTTGTGAGTGGGATGTGGTGTGCAAGTGAGTGAACTAGATCAAGAACAACACCTAGGGTTAACCCTAAGGCCAAGCAATCCTATGGGGATTCCCCTTGAGCTCCCCCATATTGACCCCACCTATTAAGTAATAGAGGTTATGACCAATATGTGGAACTTCAAGTTGAGCAAGAAAGAGTTTAGAATTTCTAATGGTGAGTGTTCCTTTTAGTCAACAAGAAATTTCTATTGCTAGACCATAGGCTACTAAAGAGGAGAAAGCTAGACCTAAAAAAAAAGTGAGGTCAACACCTTCTATGAAACATAAAGGGCATAACAAAGCCCAATGCTTCCTCAAACTTAAGAACCTTATTTTATTACATAGAGTTCCTTTCTTAGCAGTTTTGGAACCATTAATAGCAGAAGTGAATACTAAATAATACAATTAGGTAACTTAAATTTGGTGACTAACATTAACAACAAAATTTGGCTCCTTTGGAGATGCAGGATTGATGTAGACTAATGTTCAATTTTGCACCTTAGAATTCGGTATAACTCCCATAGTTTATAGCTTACTTTTGTTTAAGCTAGTTGTTGTAAGAATTTTAGAAGATCTCTTTGGAGAAATATGAAATCATTTGGTGAATCTTGTCATGAATCTTTGGTTTTAGAGGGAATTTTAACATGAATACTTCTACTAGTGAGAGAAAAGGAGGAAGGTGACCTAATCATAATTTAATCATTTTTTTTACTTATAAAATTCAGGAAGCAAATCCTTATGGCAGAAGTTTCATTGGTTCTCAGTTCAATTGAAACAGAGGTAAGCTATTTGAAAGATTTGATAGACTATTGACCAACCATGATGTGAAATGCCAACTTCTTTAAAGTCTATCATTTATTTAGAAGAACATCTGATCATTCTACTTTGCTTTTGGAAACTCTGGATACTACCAATAGATCAAAGGCCATTCAAATTTTGAATATGTGGACCCAACAACATACATTCCTTAACTAAATTGAATTGTAAATGCCAATAAAAATATAGCACTTGGACTAGGTTGTGGTTTCTTTTTAAACAAATTTTCAAAACTCTCAAGAAATGGAATTGGGAAGTTGTTGGTAATGTGCTTCAAAAAGTTAAGGAAGTTCAAGATTTGATTAATTCCTAAGAAGAAGATTATTGCAGTGACCTAATTTACTTGAAGGATCTCAATCAAGCCTGGAGCACCCTCATCAGGAGCATAGTCAAGGTAGAGAGCCTTTTATGTCAGAAAGTAGCTACCCATCAATTTGTAGATGTGGACAGAAACACCAAATACTTGTATGCATTTATTAGTATAATTTGGTTCCTTATTGTCATTTTTGAAGATTAAAAATAACTCAAGTTATTGGGTGACTAAAGAAGGATATAGTTAACAGTGGTATTACTTTTTTTTTCTATAATCTACATGGAATTCAAAGCTCTGAGTCCTTTCTTAGTAGATAGCTTACTGGACTATCTTTTCTAAAGGAAGAGATTCATATGACAGTAAAGAGTATTGATAACATAAAAATAGCAGGGCATGATGGTTTTGCTGCTCAATTTTATCAAGCATGTTGGGATATTATTAAGATGTATTTTCTTACTACTGTTTGAGAGTTTTTCAGAGGCCATGAAATACTTAAGTACTTCAAATCCAAATCAATGCTCTCATCTTAAATAAACAACCTAGAGGGCACTGGGAGGACTATAAGCATATCTGACTCACTTTGATGGTTTCAAAATTTATAAGCAAATATCTTCCTTTAAGGCTGCAACTACACATAAAGAATATTATTATCCTTTATCAAGCAACCCTCTTTAAGGGTAGGAGCATCACTAACAACATTTTTAACGCTCAAGTTATAATCTTGGACTTGGAAAAATAATCTATGGGAGGTAATATGATTTTTAGGATTTTGATTAGAAATGCTCATGAAACTATCTCATAGGGCTTCGTAAAAAATTATGTGATCTTAATCTTAAGCTTTTGGACAATAACTATTACTCAATTCTCCTCAATGGTGAGCAACAAAGTTATTTCAAAGCTTCAAGCGACATTAAGCAATGTGATCTTCTATCTCGAACCCTTTTCATCTTGCCTTTTAACTACTTATTATGAAGCATTCATAACATGTTCTTCAACAATAATGGGAGTTCCATGATCTCTCATCTTTCCTTTGTTGATAATCTTATAGTTTTTACTAAATTCAACAAGTTTTTTGTTAAACTATTGAGAAAACTATTTAGGCACTTTGAAAATATTTTTGGGAATTGCTTTAATAACATTAGTTATTCTTTGAACAATGGTGACAAAATTCTTGTAGCTATGACNCAAAGATATATGATGTCAATTTTGAGTGATTTAATTGAAAATGAGATTGAAGTCTTCATGGATGATCTTTTACTATCTGAAACTTCATTTGAAATCTATCTAAATCATTTACAAAGATTTCTAAAACAATGTGAAAAGACTAATCTCGTGTTAAACTGGGAAAAATGTCAATTTATGGTTGCAGGAGGAATTGTTCTTGGGCATAAAATTTTAGAAAATGGCATGGATGTTGATCCTGCAAAAATAGAGGTTATATCTAACTTACCTCCGCTTACTAATGTAAGAGGGGTTAGGAGCTTATTAGGACATGCTAGATTTTATAGGCGATATATTAAAGATTTTTCAAAAAATTACTGAGCCTTTATGCCAACTTCTGGAAAAAAATACAAAATTTGACTTTAACCATGATTACATTAAAGAATTTGAAACTTTAAGGGAAAAAATCATCACTGCTCCTATAATTGTTTCTCCTGATTGGGAGAAATCTTTTGAATTAATGTGTGATGTAAGTGATTATGCAATTGGAGCTATTTTAAGGCAGAGATATGACAAGAGTTTTAAGGTTATATATAAAGCTAGTAAGATTCTTAATGATGCTCAAATTAATTACACCACTAACAAAAGAGAGTTATTAGCCATTGCTTATGCTTTTGATAAGTATAGGTCATATATGATTGGAGCTAAATGTGTTGTGCATACTGACCACTTGGCTATTAAATATTTAATGCAAAAGAAGGATGCAAAACTAAGATTAATTAGATGGGTACTTTTGATGCAAGAGTTTGATTTTTTGGTAGTCGTTAGGAAAGGGAATAATAATAAAATTACTGATCATCTATCTAGGCTAGAACAGAAATAAACACTTGATTTGGAGAAAGAAATTAATGAAACTTTTCTTGATGAACAAATTTATGTTGTAAAAGGATGGGAAATACCTTGGTATGCTGATATTGTGAATTATATTGTTAGTGGTATCATATCTTATGGACTGACAAAATAATAGGTAAAGAAATTCATTTACGATGCAAAATCTTATTTATGGGATGACTCATATTTGTACAAACAAATCAAAGATTTGGTAATGAGATGATGTGTGCCTTATAAAGAAATTCAGGAAATTCTTCAAAAATGTCATGATTATTAATTTGGAGGTCATTTTGGGAATGATAGAACTGTTTATAAAATTTTGCAATTTAGATTTTATTGGCCTATTCTATTTAGATATGTTAATATATATATAAAAACATGTGATTAGAGTGAGAGAGTAGGTAATATTTCAATAAGAAATGAAATGCCTTTAAATTTTAATTTGGAAATTGAAATTTTTGATGTATGGGGATTGGATTTTATGGAAACATTTATACCTCAATTTTGAAATGTGTATATATTGATTATTGTGGATTATGTTTCAAAATAGATTGGAGCAGTCACTTTACCTTGATGTAATGTTTAGAGTGTTTGAAAATTTTTAATCAAAATTTTTTTTACAAGATATAGAATGCCGAAAATAATCATTACAAATAGACGGTCTCATTTTAGGAATGCAACAATTGCAAGGTTGGTGGAAAAATATAATATTATATAAAAGCCACAACTTCTTATCATCCCCAATCTAGTGGTTTAACAAAAGTATCTAATCTTGAAATTAAAATAATTTTGGAAAAAAAAGTGTGAATCTTAATAATATGGATTGGTCTGCTAAATTAGATACTTTATTATGGGCTTACAGGACAGCTTATAAGTCACCTAAGGGAATGTCCCCGTATAGATTACTTTTTGGGAAGGCTTGTCACTTACTAGTAGAATTAGAGCATAAACCTTATTGGGCTATTAAGAAGTTCAATTTCCATTTGAAAGATGCTGGTGAAAAAATATTATTGCAATTGAATGAGCTTGNAAATTTATAAGGAAATAATGAAATAATGACATGATCGAAAGATAATGAAAAAGGAATTTGAGCTTAGATAGGAAGTATTATTATACAATAAAGATTGAAATTATTTCCTCTAAAACTGAAGTCTAGGTGAAAAGGGTCATTCAGAGTTGTAAAAGTATATCCTTATGGAGCTGTTAGTATTGGAGATCCCAAGACTGGAGGGATATTTAAAGTGAATGAGAAAAAATTGAAACCATATTTTGATGGTCAAAGACCAATTTTTAAAGAGACTGTAATGTTGGGTCACCCAGAATAAAGACTGGGAATGTCGGGCTAATGACATTAAACCAAGCGCTTTGTGGGAGACAACCCATATTTATCATTATTTATTTTTTTTTTATGTTCTTGTTCGAAATATTTTACATATATTAATATATTTGTTCTTTTATAGATTTTGTGTATTTGAGAAATTTGACATTGAGAAAATATTTAAAAATATCTTTATTTACCTAATTTTATGAAAAAAAATTGAGAATTTATTGGAATGGTGAAATTTTTAGATATGGCGCGTGGTAGTACAGATTGGCACCTGATGCGCCATATTTTTCAAAGCTGGCGCATGAAGCCTTAGAATCGGTGCATGAAGTGTCGCGACAACGAAAATTACTTAAAACATTTCAAATGCCGGTTTTTGGCAGGTTCTTCTCCTTGGAACTCCCAAAAACTGATTCCAAAGTCATTTTAGGGGAGAAAACAAGGGAAGAGTCACTAGTTTTCAACTCCAGTGGCATCTCACTCTAAAAATTCAGCTAGATTTAGAATTTTCAACCGGAGAAAATTTGTCAGTTTCGATTCGGAGAAGTTACATGATCGTGTTCTTATGAAGAAGAGGCTAATCAAGGAAAGGGGATTTGTGAATCAAGGATTCAACACATTGAATACTCGAGTAGAAAAGATTTTTGCTTAGAGACACTAGAATGTGCTTTGTTACACTACTTCCACTGTAGTTGTCCCTGTGGTGAAAGATTTGTATGCAAATCTTCATGGAATCAACCGAAAAATTTTCTATGTGCTTGGCAGGTTTGTGCAATACACTCCTTCAAGAATAAACAAAATGTTTATGATTGAAAGTGTTCCTATTTGCCACTATGCAAATTTTACCCCTACAAGAGATAATCTGAACGAACTCTATCGATACCTTACAAATGAAGATGCAAATTGGGAGGCCAGAGATGATGGAAATGTAAGTTTTTCTTTATCATTATTGAATCCGACATCTAAGGTGTGACATTTTTTTATTGCATTGAAATTACTCCCCACTATGAAAATCACTAAGGTAATTAAGGAGAGTGTTATTCTGAATTACTATATTAAAACTACAAAACCTTTTGATATTGGAGCAATAATTATGAAATCAGTTTTGGGTTTGATTGTCAATGAATTTGCTGTAGGACTGGAACATCCATCTACTATTTTCCTACTGTGCAATCAATCACAAGTACCTTATGAAAGTTAGGAAAAAGTGCTTCTCCTAGGAAGTTGATGGACCCAAAAGTTTATTGCAAGTGTATTGGAATGGGAGATAATAATGATATGAATGTACTGATAGATCAAGCATCTAAGAATTCTTCACCTATTCAGCCTTACTTCAGTTTGAACGCACTTCTGAAAATGATCAAGAAGATAGAGAAAGAGGTACAAAACCTTATGCATGCAACTTAGAATATTTTTTAAATGTTGGATCATCTAGATTAGAGGTTGAAGGAACATTTTGAACATACTGGACATATTGAAGATGGTTTAGTATGTATGTTCAAGAAACATGCTTGGATTGAGCAAGATTTAACTGATGAATTTCCTTATGGATCTTTCTACAACTTGTACGTGCACTACCAATCCATGGAAGATATCCAGGAGGATTAAAGTGAAGAAAATGTTTGAACTTACTTTATGCACGGAACACTTATTTAGTACTACTTGCTTATGTTATTATGTTGTATAGGATTGCATTTACTTTTATTGTTGAACTTTATTTATGTTTGTGTTTGGTATTTTAATGTTTAGATTTCAGTATTAGGATGTACGGTTTGCTTTGGACACTAAATTAGAGTTTGTTGACTTGAAAATTGTTAGTTTGTAATAGTGCGTATTTTATATATATAAGTGAGTTTTGTGTTATTTATGAAAGTTTGGAGTATAAATGTTTATTTGAGTTAATTAGAGGTTGAAGTAAAGTGATACACAATAGATTTTCTCAGAAAATGAAATATGAAAAATTTAGGCGTTGGCGCCTGAGGCGCCAGGTTCCCAAAAATGCCCAGTTTACTTAAAAACCACAAAATTGCCCAGTAAAACACCATTTTTACTACTCTGGTCATCTCTTATCTCTAAACAGTGACCTAGGACTTCACATTGTGCGCATTTGAGAAGATTTTGAAAGCTAAAGATCTTAGATTTCACTTCTCTTGGTAAGAGCTTCACTTTACCTAGAAATTTTTTATTTTCACCATGAATTTCTCCGACATTATGGGAGATCCAAAATTTGGGATTTTTGATGATGAAGCTTTAAGAAAACCCATGGTGAAAAATTTCTTATTTAATAATCTTACTTGTGGAACTAGATTTTTATTTTGTATTTTTTTTTTGGATTTTACTTAGATTTTCGTAGAAATTTGAATGGCTCAATGAGTGAAAGTAGGAAAGCCGACAAGAGATTTTGACATAGTGAACTTGCTTACTTCACTGCAGTAGCTATTGTGTCTATGGTCCAGGATTTCTATGCCAACTTGCAATTCACTATTGATGATCACATCCTTGTGAGAGGTAAGCAAATTGAATTTTCTGGAGGGAAAATAAACACGTTTCATAGATTGTGATATGTATTCTATTGTGCATATTCTGCATTTGTGAAGACTGATTCATCACTTGATGAAGTGATTGCTTTTCTAACTGATGGAAGAGGAGAATGGAAAATTAAGAATAATAAGAAGGTTAAACTCTCTGCTTCCATGATGACTTTTTAGTCAAAGGTATGACATTACTTCATCTTTTCTAAATTATTACCAACAAATCATCTGAGCAAAGTAACGAATATAGAGCTTTGCTAAACTTCAGTATTTAGAAAATGAAGGTAGTAGATGTTGGTGCTCTTATAGTTCATCCTGTTTGGAGTATACCCAATAGTGCTACAACTAGTGATTTTGGTTAGCCTGCCCTGATTTTCACTTTATGTGAACAATTAGGAGTAGAATCCCATAGAAATGAAGAGAAACTACAACCACAAAATCTTATTTAGAAGCATACAATTCAAAGATTTGAATCATTAGTTGACTCTAAGAGTGGAGGTAGTGATAGACCCTTAAGATCAGCTGCAGGGCCATCTACTTCTCATTCTACTTCACTTGAAAATATTATGGAGCAAATTATGATTCAACAAATAGATATTGTGAATATGCATAATAGGATTGGAGGAATTAAAACAAGAAATGCTTATAATGATGAATATAAGCAGAGGAGAGTTCAACATGATATAGCTTATGGGGAGGCTATGGTTAGATATCTTAAGGTTGAATATAATGTGGAATATCCAATTTGCCCCAACTTTACTCCTTATACTACAGAACATGATGATAAAGAAGAAGAAGAAGAAGAAGATGATGATGAAGATGAGGAAGGCGATAAAAATTGAATCTTAGAAGTTTTGTTTGGTTGTTTGATATTTTGATTGTTTGCAATTTATTTTATTTAAAACTATTATAGTAAGAACTTTCATTTTAATATTGTGTTGTGGACCTAATTTGTAATAATAACTATAGATTTTTCTTTTTCTGCATTTTTAGTATTTTTCAGTTTTTGTTTCTTTTTTTAATTCTCAATAGATCCTTTAAAATATATTATGTTTCATTTAGTGCTTTAATTCCTTTATATATTTTTTAAAGTTAGTACTTGCAGTATACTAGAGCCCAGTTTCATACTAAAAAATTCTCTACAAGTTAATTTATATTTTCATGCATTTACTATTTTCTTTCACCTACAAAATTTTGTACCAAACATTTTTAAATTACTTAAAAATTTAAATTGAGGGGAAAGAAAAATTTCTTTTAAATAAAAAAGTAAACTATATATTATTTGTCCTCAATTAACTATCTTTTTATAAAAATTAATTTAACATGACCTAGGATATTAAGATTTAACTTTAAATGATTATACTTATGTTTGTAAATATTATGGTAAGTTTAGGTAAAATATTTTAATAGTGAAGGTCAATTCTAAAGTTGAAGATATTTGTTATGATAAGATAAGACTATGTCTTTTTTTTAAAGTAAAGGAAATTGTATTTTTGAAATATTAAGAATTTTAGATTTTCATGTAAGAAGAAATGAATGAGAATTTATTAAAAATTATAAACTAATATGAATTTATTAAGTAAAGAAAGGTAAGGAGTTTCAACTTTAAGAAGAGAATAAATAAGTTCAAAATTATTAAAGGCTATTCAGATATAGTAATACTCACTTAAAAAAAAAGAAAAAAGAAAAAGAAAAGAAATGATTGAAAAGATTCTAAAAGAAAAAAAAATGGAAAAAGAAAAAGAAAAGAAAAGAAAAGTAAAAGATATTTGAGGAGAAGCTTGAGGAGATGTCTGATAAAAAATTGGCTTCACTTGAATCAACTTAAAGAAAAAGTTTTATTACATTTTCTAAACTTGTACTGGAGTATTAGTACCATTACTAGTAAAATTTTCATGAAGTTTTTTTCATATGAATGTTCTAAGTATCATTGATATGACAAATTACAATACTTCTTGAAATAAATAGATATTAAAAAATATTAGATTTGATTACTATGTACTCTTAAACTTAGAGTTTGAATCTAAGTTATTAAAAGTTTTTCTTGAATTTTACTATTTTATTTATGAAACTAAAGTATAGAAGTTTTTATGTTAATCTCTATCCTAAGTCACATGCTTTTATATAGTAAAAGTGTCACTCGAGGACAAGTAACATTTAAGTTTGGGGGATTTTGATACACTAAAATAATGTGTTGTTTTAAATATATATTTTATGTTCATTTTTTTGATATTGCACTTTAAGGAAGGGTATTTTCATACTTTAGTTCCAGGTATATCAATCTTAGGAATTTGGAGAAAAAGTAGAAAAAAGGACGAAATTTGGAGCCAAAACAATGAATTTTGAGATTCTGGCGCCTGGAGCGCCACTTTATAGAGAGCTAGCGCCTAAAGGGACAACGCCCAGAACAATGCGGTCTTAAGCAGGATGGTTTTTGAAGCGCCAAAACTAGCGCTCGAGGTGCCAGAGATGACTTTTCGCTTATTAAGGAGGTTTGATATCGCTGAGGGGCTAGAGATGACTCTCCCAAGCACTGCCTGAAATAGGAAATATTTTTCCAGTATCTAAACATTTTAAAATCTCTTTCTTTACAACTTCTTTCATCATAGGGTTTAATCTCCTTTGAGGATCAGATTTTGATTCATGATGTTCATCCAATAAAATTCTGTGCATACAAATCAAAGGATTGATTCCTTTAATATCAGCTAACTTCCATCCAAAGGCTTTCTTATATATTCTTAAAGTTTTCAACAACTTTTGTTCTTGTGCTTCAATTAGTTCTGAGGATACAATAATAGGTAATGTGGATAAATCTCCTAAAAAGACATATTTTAAATGTGTAGGAAGTGTTTTCATTTCTAGTTTAGGAGGTTTTACTATCAAAGAAATCAAATTTTTGTTATTATCCGTAGGATCTAATAATTCAAAATGTTTCTCATTACTCACTTCCATATATTTATCTTGAATTTTTTCCTCATCCTCGTACTCCAAGTATTCTTCTACAGCTTTCTTTCTAATTGTATTTGTAAAATATTCATTGCTTAAATAGTCGTTAGTATCCATTCTAAAGCATTCATCATCTCTTTCTTTTGTTGGGTATCTCATTGACTTTGCAACATTAAATGTAACTTCTTGATCACTGACTCTCATAGTTAATTCTCCTTTCTACATATTTATCAAAGATCCTCCAGTGGCAAGAAATGGTCTTCCTAAAATGATAGGAATTTCTTTATCTTCCTTCATATCTAACATAATCAATCCATAAGAAATATAATTTTATTAACATTTACCAAAACATCTTCTATAACTCCTTTAGGATAGGTAATCTAACTGTTAACTAACTAAAGAATTACTGTAGTAGGTGAAATTTCTCCTAAACCCAACCTTTTGAAAACTGATAGAGACATAAGATTAATATTGACTCCCAAATCACATAAAGTTTTTTCAAAAAAAATTTCACCAATAGCACAAAGAATAGTATAACTATCAGAAACTTTAAGTTTTTCAGGAAGCTTTCTCTAAATTATAGTGTTGCACTCCTCACTAAGTGCAACAGTCTCATTATCTGTAAAATTCTTTTTTTAATTAAGTATATCCATCATAAACTTCACATAGCTTGGCTTTTGCTCTAAGGCTTCAACAAATAGAATGTTTATTATCATTTTCCTCAATATTTTCAAAAATTTTGTAAATTGGTTATCTCTGTTATACTACTTCAATCTTTAAGGAAATGAAGGTGGTGGCCTTTCTATAGTAATTTTCATTATTTTGGTAGGTTATTCTAACTCAAAATGAAAATCTTCACTAGCATTTTCATTTTCCACCCCTTCTTCTCAACTTCAACTTCAATTTCTTTTTGAACTTTTGATTCCAATTCTTTTCCACTTCTTAGTTGAATAGACTTAATTTGCTCTTTGTTCTGATATTTAGGATTAACTTCAACATTACTAAGCAAAGTTCCTGGAGGTCTATTGCTAAGTGCAGTAGCAATACATACCCATTGATTTTCCATGTTTCTAATTGCAGTTCCTTGTCATTGTAATTGTGCTCCTTGACTTTGTAATTGTGCTCCCATTTAAAATAATAATTCTTCCATTGAAAATTTCTTCTCCTTGCTCTGTGAATTACTATTGAAACCTAGAGGGTAATAAGGTTTACAGTTATAATTTCCATGATTTTTGGAGTTTCCCATTGGGTTTGCAACATTGTTCCTCCATTGCAGATTTATAGCATTAGAGCTTATGTTTCTCAAACTGAAATTATGGTGATTTCTCCAACCAGGATTATAATAATTAGAGTAAGGATTTTTAGATTGATTATTTATTACATTTAAAGTCTCATATGAAGATTGAGAATCTGTCATTTGTCCCAATGAATTTTTTCTCAAGCAAAGGAGGTGTCTGAGAATAATTCATTCCATACTGATCTATCTTCTTTGATGTTGCAGCAATTTGAGCAGCCAACATAAATATTGCATCATAATGATGAATACTACCTACTCTTTTTGGAGTTATCCTTCCATAAGTCCATTGAAAATTACTAGTAGCCATCTCTTCATTAAAGAATATGCTTCATTGAATNAACTTAGATAACCTAGTTCTTTTGATTGCATTTCATTTAGCATACAGTAAATTTACATTAGATTTATTTTGTTGTTGTTTTGACATTAATAATCCACCAACAACAACGTCAATTATAGATTTAAGAGATCCGACCAATCCATTATAAAATATTTGAATTGTTAACCAATCTGGTAACACATGGTGTAGACACTTCCTAAGAAATTCTTTAAATCTTTCCCAACCTTCATAAATTAATTCTCCTTCAAAATGAAAAAAAGATGTAATGTCATTTCCAAGCTTAGTAGCTTTTTATGATGGGAAATATTTAGATAAAAATTTTTGTGATAAGTTTCCCTAAGCTCTAATAAATCTATGTGCTAATAAACTTAACGCATCTTAGCTTTATCCTTTAATGAAAAAGGAAAAGTCTAAGTTTGATGTCATCATTCGACACTCCATCATATTTAAATATAACACACAAATCTAGAAAACTAGTAAAGTGTAAATTAGGATCTTCAGTCGGTGTTTCCCCAAACTAATTATTTTGTATCATTTGGATAATAGCAGGTTTAAGCTCAAATGAATTGGCAGCTACATCAAGGTTTTGTATACTCAAATGAATTTCATCTGCTATCGGATTAGCTCATCATTATGATGCAATATCTATGTTGGCTGCTCAAATTGCAGCAACATCAAAGAAGATAGATCAGTATGGAATGAATTATTCTCAGACACCTCCTTTGCTTGAGAAAAAATTCATTGGGACAAATGACAGATTCTCAATCTTCATATGAGACTTTAAATGTAATAAATAATCAATCTAAAAATCCTTACTCTAATTATTATAATCCTGGTTGGAGAAATCACCATAATTTCAGTTTGAGAAACATAAGCTCTAATGCTATAAATCTGCAATGAANCCCCAAACTAATTATTTTGTATCATTTGGATAATAGCAGGTTTAAGCTCAAATGAATTGGCAGCTACATCAATGTTTTGTATACTCAAATGAATTTCATCTGCTATCGGATTAGCTTAATCTCTTAAAGGTCTCTGATTATGTTCATTTTCAATTTCAGAATTATTTATGCTTGTACCAATTTTGTTTAAATTATCTATCTCTTTTTGGTTTTTTCAAAATTTTCTAATAGTTTTTTTTAACTTTGAATCGTAAGGTACTAAACCTACCGATCTTAAACCACGCATACACAAACACAATAAGCAATTAAAATAAGCAAACACACTAAAATATAAAAATATTTAATTAAGCTACAATAAATTTTTCAGTTCAAATAAAATGTTTAAATTATAAAGTAATTTATCGTAACTCCTCGGCAACAGCGCCAAAACCTTGATGTTTGGTTTTTGTGGTGTGTTGCAAATATCTTTCAATCTTACAATACACACATGACACCACAAATAGTAAATATGTAGTTCAATCCCTATAAAAATAAATGCAGTATAAATGGTTTCATCTTTCAATGTAATAATAACACAAGTATACGTCGCTCAAGTAATAAAGGGCTCTAATAGAGTCCTAAGTATCTATCTCACATTGAGTTGAAAATTTTTATGGTTATAATGTAAAATACTACATTTAAACTACAAAACTTCAGTACACAAAATAAATCTAATGTAAATTTACTGTATGCTAAATGAAATGCAATCAAAAGAACTAGGTTATCTAAGTTGTTTGTTAAACTTCAAAAGTAAACTTATTAAGACTAAACAAAGATTTGTAATAAAGAGTTTAAATTTAAGAAATCATCCTTCCCTTTTACAATGAGTTTATGTATTGTGAAGTAATTAAAATCGATTAAAATACATATAAAATAGTATTGTGCCAAATATGAGCATTTATATTATTTACCATCTATGAGTGCATAAAGAACATTGACTAATCCAGAGTTTGGTCCCTAAATCTGTGTTTAGGTTCAGATGATACTAGCTGCCACTCTAGAGCTCTCACTTCTCCCTCCCCTGAGGGCTAACAATCTCACTTTAGTTTCCAAGCAACTGGACCAAATTTGGGGATTTTAGTCTGTCACCCTAAAATCTCAAATTCTGCGCCATTCAAAGTATATTTCCCTATTTATTGCACTCAACCCCATGGACTACATTCTCACCCATGAAATTGAATACTTTCACCTTGTTTCAGAAATCATAGCCCTTTCAGATCTTATGTTCCTCAACAAATTTTAACCTTTCAATTGGCTAGATCAAAAAGTAAGTGAAGATCAAAGTTTTAATCATCACAATTTATTGACATTTAAAACCTTACATAATAAAATTAATTTTTCACAAAACTATATCTCATTGTAGGGAGAAGTATAAAGAAGAGTACTCAGAATTCAAGAGGAGGATAGGACAAAACATAGATTTTATCAATAAAAATAAGTTTAAAAAATAATGAAAGAAAAGAACACAACTTATCTCACACTCTTTCTCAAGAAAATCCCTTGAAATTCCCTTAAAGCACTTTCTCTCTTTACAATCACACTCAATTCTCTCTTAGAAATGTAATGAAGAAGAAATCCCTCACCTTCCCTCTCCTCTTACAACTCTAGAAGAAAATCCTCTCTTCCTCCAAGACTTCTCTCTCTCAAACCTCACACATGCCCCCCTTGACTTCTCCTCTTTAAACTTCTTGCCCCCTTCACTTCTCTAGATTCTCCTCTTTTTAATTAGAGCCAACATTTATTTCCAAAATAATTCAAAATTCCCTCATTTTTTCCCAAAAGGCACACCTCTTCACACCAAGAGACAAGTCCCTTCATCCAAGAGACATATCTCTTCATTCAAGAGCCTTTCCAAAGTGTTTAGAAGCATTGAATCACTCCATGGGGTGTTTGAAGTGATTGGAGCCTTCTAAAACTGCCCAAAAATTGTCACTAACTGCCTTATTCTGTCTTAATTCATCTATAGCACTTTTGGCACCAGTTTTGGTGCCTTTGGCGCTAGTGTATTGAAGTTTCGTGTTGTTCTCCTGATTCTGGCTCCTATGGCACCAATTTTGTTGCTTCTAGCACTGCTTCTCTGTAAAATGGCACCCCTGGCACCAACTCTCTGTATAATGGTGCCTCTGGCGCCAATTTTGGAGGCAGCATGGTGAAAAGCTCCATTTTGGCTCCAAATTTTTCCTTTTTTTGCTACTTTTTGCTCCAAATGCCTAAAAATGATATACCTGCTACAAAACATGAAAATACCATTCTTTAAAGTGTAATNTTTTAGTATAATTATTTTGTGGTCCCTTCTAGAAAAAAAAGTTGTGGTGCTTTAAGTGTAGAGTGATCAGTAGTTCAACTAGCATTAGTTACCAGTTGCAAGGAACCCAAAAATCTAGCTTTAATCTTCCCAAGTTTTATGATTTTTTGAAGGTGAGAAACAATGTGACAGAAGGAAGTTTTTGAAAGTTTCTAAAAATGATTATGTTTGGAATTTTTCCTTACATCCATGTAAACCAACAAATGTTAATAGTGAGAACCTTGTAGATAGGATTGCCAAAATAATTCTATGCATTAAACCATTCCTTTAAGAAAAAGCATCAACTAAATGGGATAGACATTTCCAAAAAAGCATCCAGGCGATTCTAAATCTTCTTTATTTACATGTAAAATAAATAAATATGAAAAAGGGACTCTTCCTGACATGTGCATAAGAGGCAAATGGAACGGAGTTTAATGCCTTTCAATTTTGGTATGTCATCTGTAAGAAGTAAAAGTGAATTGATCTTTAGGAAAAAGATTAAATGGAAGGCTTAATGAAAGAGCTATGCATGCACTTAATTTTCACGATAGCATATTGGTGATTAAAGGAAAGATAGTTGGAGTTAAACATAAAGATCCCAACATAACCCTTAAAAAGTAGAAAATCTTTGTCATTTTCAATGATAAGGATACTAAAAGAACACTGAACATTTCTTTAGTCATCATTTCACTTAATTTATGTGTATCCCTTATGCCATGACTCCAGTAGTCAGCAATTGCCATTTTGATGTGCATGAGGCCACCATAAAAGTCAGCAAGTGGTCTTATATTGGACCAATCATCATAATAAAAGCTAGCCTTACCATTACCCAATTCCAAGGTGATGAATTATTCAACTGCAACCCTAAGTTTGATCATTTCTTTCCAGATAATGGAATCAAATTTTTGCTCACTACAAGCCAAGGGGTGTAAATGGTTGTTGTCTTTTTTTCTCATGAGGCTGGCTCACAAAGAGTCATTAGCGCTAAATTTGATCCATAGTTCANACTTCAGCTTGTAGAGGGGTGATAGCCAGTGTAGGGGCTGAGACAAGAGTAAAACACTTCCATGATGATTCGTGAAGATACCTCCAATAACAACAACATTAGAATTAAAAATTTTATCAATATTGATTTTAGTATAATTATTTTGTGGTCCCTTCTAGAAAAAAAAGTTGTGGTGCTTTAAGTGTAGAGTGATCAGTAGTTCAACTAGCATTAGTTACCAGTTGCAAGGAACCCAAAAATCTAGCTNTAAAATTACTAGTGAACATAGACTACTGTCAGCATGTAATTGCTACGTGCAAAATGCTTATGATAAAAAAAAATTAATCACATAAAAAATTTTAGTTATGCTAGCCTTAAGATTAACAAAATATTAGAGCTAATTTATGTTTTTTCTTGGTAAAAAAGAATTTCATTCCACAATGAAATAGTTACAAAACAAAAGAGGAAGTTCTAAAGTAAGGAATGCCCAACCTATCCCCCTCAATCAAAAGAAGTAAAGAGTTGGTAAGATTAGTATCCAAAAAGATCGTTTAAGAAGAGCCTCCATCCTTGGCATGTCAATCTATAGGTCAGTTGCCNAGCTCGAAATATAAACGAGCCGAACACCAGCTGAGCATGGCTCGCTCGTGTTCGGCTCGTTTACACCCCTATGCCTAGGTGGAAAGTGCAATGAATGGGAGCGCGCCGCGTGTGACTTCGGAGCCCCTGTAGGATGAGTTGGCGCTGCGTGGATAAGTAGAAAATTATGGATTTTTTGAATTATTTTAAATGCCTGAACTTCAAAAGTTCATATCTTTCTCTAGAAAAATAATAAAAATAAAAGAAAAATATCATCTTGCTCTGTGAAAAGAGGAGAATAATGTGGACTAAAAATAAAAATTATTTTCTTATTCCCTAATTTTTAATGAATTCAATACCCTCTGGAGTATTTTAATTCATTATGATCAAACATTACTCACCATTGCTTGAAATTTTGAGGGTTTGTTCCTTATGACAGAGACTATGTCCTTTGAATTTTCCAAGACCAAAGAACATCTTTATGCTTCTAATCTTAATTTTGAAGCTAAGGTGACAATTTTGGCCATTTTAATTACATAAATTTAAAGATAACTGGAAAAATTATAGGAATAATTTCAGTAGGTTTCCTATGGTCAGAGAAGCTTAGGAAAAATACTATGATGGCTTGAATAATTTTGTAAATTTCTATATTTACTTAAGTAAATATATCTTGTGTTAATTTATGTAAATTATATACTTATCAAAAATTGATAAAATCAGTTCCACAATGTGCATAAAAATCATATTTACTTACTGTAGAAATTAAAAAATTATTTGGCATAGTTTAAGCACTAAAATTGATTTTTAAAGAAACTTTGTATTTTTGTACAAAAATATTTATAATAAATTAAATAAGCTTAGAAAAATCATGAAAATATTTGTTTGAGTTCCTTGTGATCAGGGGCATTTAATAAAAATAAAAACTATTTTTGTGAAAATATGTCGTTTTCAAAGTTTATTTTGAATTAAAAACCATTAAAATAATCAAAAATTTGAAAAATACAAAAAAATGGTTCAAAATGTGTACAAATTTTCCCTGATCACTTAGAATTCATTAGGATATTTTTTCTAATTTTTCTAAATTAAAAATAAATTTGAAAAGCTTAAAATTGAATTTTCCTTATTTTCTCATTAAAAATAATTAGAATAAATAAATTAAAAAATCATAAAAATACAAAAATTTATTCTATGAGTTTTTTAAACTTAGAGAGGTCTAATGAAAATATAAAAATATTTTGATAATTAAAATACTATTTTCTATTTAATTAAATCATTGAAATTGATCCAAAATTAAAATAATAATAATAATAATTTAATTCAAAAAATCATGAAATTTTGCCTAAGTGTTTCTCTAACTCAAGGAAACCTCTAATAATTATCTCATAAATAAAACTTTATAGTTAAATAAATCAATTTTGAAAACTCTATTTCCTCAATTTAAACAACAACACAGAGAAAAAAAAGCCACATTATCCTTCTCTGATGTTTCAATTAACTCATGGATATGCCACTCTGAATGCTTAAGTCATTTGAGTTAGGTTTAATGAGTTAATAGCTAAGGTGCCCCAAGGGAAAAATAGTCATTTTAGATTTTGGTTCTTAATCAAAATTTAGAATTAACCAAGGGAAAATGAGAAATTTTGATCTTAATAGACATGTTTGGATGATTAAAATACAATGGGATTAAAAGGTAAAAACTCATTTACCACCTTTGCACAACATCAACAGGNATTGAATCACTCCATGGGGTGTTTGAAGTGATTGGAGCCTTCTAAAACTGCCCAAAAATTGTCACTAACTGCTTTATTCTGTCTTAATTCATCTATAGCACTTTTGGCACCAGTTTTGGTGCCTTTGGCGCTAGTGTATTGAAGTTTCGTGTTGTTCTCCTGATTCTGGCTCCTATGGCACCAATTTTGTTGCTTCTAGCACTGCTTCTCTGTAAAATGGCACCCCTGGCACCAACTCTCTGTATAATGGTGCCTCTGGCGCCAATTTTGGAGGCAGCATGGTGAAAAGCTCCATTTTGGCTCCAAATTTTTCCTTTTTTTGCTACTTTTTGCTCCAAATGCCTAAAAATGATATACCTGCTACAAAACATGAAAATACNTCCAGGCGATTCTAAATCTTCTTTATTTACATGTAAAATAAATAAATATGAAAAAGGGACTCTTCCTGACATCTGCATAAGAGGCAAATGGAACAGAGTTTAATGCCTTTCAATTCTGGTATGTCATCTGTAAGAAGTAAAAGTGAATTGATCTTTAGGAAAAAGATTAAATGGAAGGTTTAATGAAAGAGCTATGCATGCACTTAATTTTCACGATAGCATATTGGTGATTAAAGAAAAGATAGTTGGAGTTAAACATAAAGATCCCAACATAACCCTTAAAAAGTAGAAAATCTTTGTCATTTTCAGTGATAAGGATACTAAAAGAACACTGAACATTTCTTTAGTCATCATTTAACTTAATTTATGTGTATCCCTTATGCCATGACTCCAGTAGTCAGCAATTGCCATTTTGATGTGCATGAGGCCACCATAAAAGTCAGCAAGTGGTCTTATATTGGACCAATCATCATAATAAAAGCTAGCCTTACCATTACCCAATTCCAAGGTGATGAATTATTCAACTGCAACCCTAAGTTTGATCATTTCTTTCCAGATAATGGAATCAAATTTTTGCTCACTACAAGCCAAGGGGTTACAAAGAGTCTTATATTGGTTGTTGTCTTTGTTTCTCATGAGGCTGGCTCACAAAGAGTCATTAGCACTAAATTTGATCCATAGTTCCTAAAATAAATTTTCATAGTCTTCCAAGTACCTAAAACCCAAGCCACCATTCTTAATGAGTTTACATAGTTTCTTCAGGTTAACCCAATGGATTTTAGAATTTTTTCTCTAACAAGAATTTATTAAAAAGTCTCTCTAGACTTTGCATAATCGTGGAAGGCATTTTGGAAATCTACATAGAATGTAATGGAATGGTAGTAAGTATGCTCTTAAATAAAGTGATTTTTCTACCATAAGAACGTGAGCAACTATCCCAAGAATGCAGTTTGGCATGGATGTTTTGAAAAACCTCATCAAACAAGTAGCACTTCTTTTCCCGTTTTTCTTATTTGAACACCCTTATAAGAAAGGCATGGAAAGTCATTCTCAAAGCTAGTAAGATTATCCATCCACTAT
>JXCR01091087.1:124210-136604 GCA_002079205.1 Phalaenopsis hybrid cultivar | reverse complement strand
CTACACCAACCCTATCACAGATATATTCATTTCACATTTTGTCTCTAAGTGTAAAGTCACTCCTCCACCTAAGCATTCTCATCTCGGCTACATTTAACTTAGTTTTATGCTTCTTTTTTAAAGGCCAACATTCAACACAGAGCATTGCAGGTCTCACCACTATCTTATAAAATTTTTCCTTCTATTTAAGTGGTATTTTTCAATCACACAATAGGCCTGAAGCCATCCTCCACTCCAACCAACCAACTTGAATTCTACTAATAACATCCCCATCTTATCACCATCATTTTGAACGAAAAACCTGAGATATATAAAGTGTTCACACCTTTTAATAATTTGATCACCCATAGTTATAACTTTGCCACTAGAGCTACTACTGCTAAAATTAGATTCTATGTTTTTAGTTTTAGTTCTACTCAAACAAAGGCCTTTAGACTCCGATGTAAGCCTCCATAATTCAAGCTTTTCCTTAGCTTTTTCTTTTGTCTTATCCACAAGAAAGATATCATTAGTTAAAAGCATACACCAGGGTACATCGTCCTATAAATGTCTAGTATGAGCATCCATAACTAAAGTAGAAGATATGGGCTTAAAGTTGATCCCTAATGTAATCCAATTGAAATAAAAAAAAATATTTGGTTGATTCTCCTTTTGTTCGAACACAAGTAACAACTCTAGTCTACTTTTCTGTAATGACTTGAATATAAGTCATATCAATATCGTTATTCTCTAGAACTCTCCAAACGATATCTCTTGGAACCTTATTGTAAGGTTTTTCTAAATCAATAAAAAATATATGTTGATCCTCCTTATTTTCTCTGTACTTATCCATCAACCTCTCAATAAGTGTATAGCTTCCATAGTACACCCGTCTGACATAAATCCAAACCGATTGTGATAAATCTTTGTAATACATCTTAACTTTTGTTCAATTACCCTCTCCCATAATTTTAAAGTATTACACATCAACTTAATTTTAATATAATTTTCACATTCTTGTGCATTCCTTTTATTCTTAAAAATGAGAGCCAAAATACTCTTTCTCTACTCATTGGACATCTTTTTAGTTTTTAAAATAATATTAAATAGACGCAGCAAAACTCCCAAATCTCCTAAATATTTTCACACTTAAATTGGGATATCATGAGGTCCTACAGGCATTCCACCATTGATTTTCTTTAAAGCCTAATTTTTATTTTTATTTTTCTAATGCGATGGTAAAAATAAAATATTTTTTTATTATTAACAATAATAAGATCACTAAGGTCAATGGTATTTTCAGAAAATTCATTGAAAAATTTATCAAAATAACTCACTTACCTATGTTAAATATCTTTCTCTAAGAAAATCACATTTTGACTTTCTTTTATTTTTCACCGTCTTTAGTATATAATCTATTATAAAGATTATTAAAAACAGAAATTTTAGCATTATAAATTGTTCTCTTAGACTTTCTACGAGTCATTTTATATTTTTCGCAGTTCTCTAATCGTTTAAATTTAAACCAATTTTTATAATTTTTCCTTTTGATTCTCCAAATACGNATAAATTGTTCTCTTAGACTTTCTACGAGTCATTTTATATTTTTCGCAGTTCTCTAATCGTTTAAATTTAAAACAATTTTTATAATTTTTCCTTTTGATTCTCCAAATACATATTTTTTCACTTATTTAATAGTATTTGTTACTCTTTTTCTCAAATAAAATTTGCTTCTTCATAAACATCTCAAATATTGAAATCTTGAAGTTTACTCATAAAAATAATTTTATTTGTGTATTTTATGTGCCCTCATCTAATTCTATGATAATGATTAGTGATATTCTTTATTTTACAACTCTTTATCTTAAAATCTAGAACTATTAATCGATCAAATTGATTATTGTTAGGATGTTTCGATAAATTTTATGTTGGTTGTGGACTACCTAACGCGGCCCTCTGTTTTTCACACTCGGCGCTTGGACACAACAATGATAATGTTAACATGGAAAAAATAGATAAANTCTTTATCTTAAAATCTAGAACTATTAATCGATCAAATTGATTATTGTTAGGATGTTTCGATAAATTTTATGCTGGTTGTGGACTACCTAACGCGGCCCTCTGTTTTTCACACTCGACGCTTAGACACAACAATGATAATGTTAACATGGAAAAAATAGATAAAAAAAGAGAAATAATAGAGTATTAAATAGCATAATTCAGTAAAAAATGCTCTCAATGTCATCATACACAAAAAAAAAAGAAAATAATCTCTAAATAGCCAGACATGATAGACTCCAAGACCTCTAAATTGTTTCTATTATTTATTCAGTTTTTTTGTTTACCAAGAAGGGATGAAACATGTAATAGAATTTAGAAGGTTGTTTGTAATATTCCGCTAAACTTATAGAGCTGCTTGAATTAACTTCAAGTAGAATGTCCAACTCAAGCAGGAGTTGATAAATACATAAAAAAATTGATTTGAAAAATTTTCTGAATATTAATTTTTGGAACACTTTTTTGACTTTTTATATAAGAATTTAAGATTCAAGCACGCATTAGATTTAAAACAGCGGAAATTACATACTGCAAATCCATTACCTCTGCAAAATCCTGCTTACCCCTGGATTATTCAAATCTTCTTTTGTCAGAGAAGGATTTTGAAGACAAAGATCACTCCATCAAACTTACAAATACAACNCCTGGATTATTCAAATCTTCTTTTGTCAGAGAAGGATTTTGAAGACAAAGATCACTCCATCAAACTTACAAAGCAAATACANTCTTATGGTATTTACCTAATGTTATAATGATGGTCATACATCTTTTATAATGAATTGTTGAGTTGATTATAAGCATAAGGATTGAGGGTGTCAAGCCTGAAACTTATATCTGTAACTTTGAAAACAATTTACCAAAATTTACATTTTTTCCAGGAGTGAAAATTTATGAAATTAATGTTTTTTTTTGGAACTTTGAGTGAATTTAATTGTAATTTCGATAGCGTCTTGTAGGAAACTATGCAAATAAAAATAGAAGCAAGCTTGAAAGCACTTAAGACCATTGTAGAAGTCATTCATATGGGCTTCAAAGGTGCTCCATTCCAACTTTCTTTTCCCATCTTCAAGACTGTCATGTTCTTATTGAACATCTTCTCCCTATTGCACTCAGATCTTGTGCACCATCAAAGGAGGTCATGACCATTATTGTGATGATAACAAAATTTCTCAAATGAACATGTGCTAAGGTTATTAATCCAAGTTAATTAAATAAATTATTGTCACGAATTACAATGTNTATTGCACTCAGATCTTGTGCACCATCAAAGGAGGTCATGACCATTATTGTGATGATAACAAAATTTCTCAACTGAACATGTGCTAAGGTTATTAATCCAAGTTAATTGAATAAATTATTGTCACGAATTACAATGATATTATGCAAGACGGAAAAGTACTTCCTCCCAGCCTTTTTTTCAATTATGGTACATTTACTTGTTCATTTGGCTGAGGAAGTCAAATTTGGTGGCCTAATTCACTAGAGATGGATGCACCAATTTTACTGGTAAATTAAGTTTTATCCTGACATATTAATAATTTACACAATCAATGTAGGTAATGAATAGTGATAATCCACTGGTACTAAACGAAGTTAAAACAATTAATAAGAGGTCTAATAAAGTTTTTGATGATATAAATGATTCAATATTAATGGATATAACTTTCACACTAATGATCATAACGAAAATTAAAAAAAAAATCAAAATTATGGTGTTCTAATGCCATATAATNGGTCTAATAAAGTTTTTGATGATATAAATGATTCAATATTAATGGATATAACTTTCACACTAATGATCATAAAGAAAATTAAAAAAAAATCAAAATTATGGTGTTCTAATGCCATATAAATTGGAGACTTCAACTTTTACGGTTAATCCTCGACCTCTTTTACCGATATATCTAAAGTGTTCACACCTTCTAATAATTTGATCACCCATAGTTACAATTTTATCACTAGAGCTATACTACTACTAAAATTAGATTCCATATATTCAGTTTTCGTTGTTCTACTCAAACGAAGGTCTTTAGACTCTGATGTAGGCCTCCATAATTCAAGTTTTTTATGAGCTTTTTCTCTAGTCTAATTCACAAGAAGGATATCATCAACGAAAAGNAATTTTATCACTAGAGCTATACTACTACTAAAATTAGATTCCATATATTCAGTTTTCGTTGTTCTACTCAAATGAAGGTCTTTAGACTCTGATGCAGGCCTCCATAATTCAAGTTTTTTATGAGCTTTTTCTCTAGTCTCATTCACAAGAAGGATATCATCAACGAAAAACATACACCAAGGTACATCGTCCTGTAAATTTCCAGTAAGAGCTTCCATAACTAAAGCAAAAAGATGTGGGCTTAAAGTTGATCCCTAATGTAATCCAATTGAAATAAAATAAAAAAAAGGTTAATACTCGTTATGTTCGAACACAAGTGCTCTAGGCTACTTATCTTTAATGACTTGAATATAAGTCATATCAACAACATTCTTCTCTAGAACTCTCCAAAGGATATCTCTTGGAACCTTTTCGTAAGATTTTTCTAAATCAATAAAATTATATGTTGATCCTCCTTATTTTCTCTATACTTCTCCATCAATTTCTCAACAAGTGTATAGCTTCTATAGTAGACTTGCCAACATAAATCCAAACTGATTTTGAGAACATCTTAAACTATGTTNGGTACATCGTCCTGTAAATTTCCAGTAAGAGCTTCCATAACTAAAGCAAAAAGATGTGGGCTTAAAGTTGATTTCTAATGTAATCCAATTGAAATAAAATTAAAAAAAGGGTTAATACTCGTTATGTTCGAACACAAGTGCTCTAGGCTACTTATCTTTAATGACTTGAATATAAGTCATATCAACAACATTCTTCTCTAGAACTCTCCAAAGGATATCTCTTGGAACCTTTTCGTAAGATTTTTCTAAATCAATAAAATTATATGTTGATCCTCCTTATCTTCTCTATACTTCTCCATCAATTTCTCAACAAGTGTATAGCTTCTATAGTAGACTTCCCAACATAAATCCAAAGTGATTTTGAGAACATCTTAAACTATGTTCAATTACCTTCTCCCATAGTCTTAATGTATGACACATCAATTTAATTCCTCTATAATTTGCACATTTNATGTTCAATTACCTTCTCCCATAATCTTAATGTATGACACATCAATTTAATTCCTCTATAATTTGCACATTCCTGTGCATCCCTTTTATTTCTAAAAATGTGGACCAAAATACTCTTCCTTCACTCCTCGGGCATCCTTTTAGTTTTTAAAATAATATTAGAGAGTTTAGTATGCCAAGAAACCCCCAAATCTCCTAAATATTTACACACTTTAATTGAGATATCATGAAGTCCTACGGACATTCCATTCCACCCTTCATTTTCTTTAAAGCCTCCTTAATTTTTTTTACTATTGCGATGGTAAAAATAAAACATTTTTTTATTATTAACGATAATAACATCACTAAAGGTCAATCATTTTCTTAGATACTTCATTGAAAAGTTTATCAACATAATTCACCCAACTATGTTGAATATCTTTTTCTAAGAAAATCATTTTTTTTTTTTTTGTCTTTAATACACATTACTTGAGTTAAAGCTATACTTTTTTTTGGCTAGTTTATACTTATATTTTTCACCATCTTTAGTATCTAATATATTATAAAAACCACTAAAAATAGAATTTTTAGCATCATAGATTGTTTTCTTAGAATCGTACGAATCATTTTATATTTTTCTCAGTTCTCTAATCTTTTACATTTAAACCAATTTTTATAACATAACTTTTTTTTTAATATTTTCTTGTACATTATTATTCTACCACCAACCATTTTTATTTATGGAATTTTTTTTTTCTTTTGAATCTCTAAATACATATTTTGTCACTTATTTAATAGTGTTTGTTACTTTATCCAAAATCTTAAAACTTGAAAATGTACTCATAAAAATAAATTTATTTGTGTGTTCTAGATGCCCCCATCTAATTTTATTGTAATAATTATTTTTATTCTTTATTTTGCAACTATTTATCTTAAAATTCAGAGCTATTAATCGATTAAAAAGATTTTTTTCATGATTTTTTGATAAATTTTATGTTATCTGTCAACCACCTAACAAAACCACACAGCAATGATAGTGTTAACAAAGGAAAAATAGATAGAATAATAAAAGGATAGAGTATTAAATAGCCGAATTCAGTTAACAATCATATCATACACAAAAAAAAAAAAATCAGGAAAATAATCTCTAAATNTTGCCACTTATTTAATAGTGTTTGTTACTTTATCCAAAATCTTAAAACTTGAAAATGTACTCATAAAAATAATTTTATTTGTGTGTTGTAGATGCCCTCATCTAATTTTATGATAATAATTATTTTTATTCTTTATTTTGCAACTATTCATCTTAAAATTCAGAGCTATTAATCGATTAAAAAGATTTTTTACATGATTTTTTGACAAATTTTATGTTGTCTGTCAACCACCTAACAAAACCACACAGCAATGATAGTGTTAACAAAGGAAAAATAGATAGAATAATAAAAGGATAGAGTATTAAATAGCCGAATTCAGTTAACAATCATATCATACACAAAAAAAAAAAAAAAAAAAATCAAGAAAATAATCTCTAAATAGCCTGGCATGATAGACCCCAAGACCTCTAAATTGTCTCCATTATTTATTATATTGTTTATTTACCAAGAATGGGTGAAACATACATATGGAATTAGAAGGTTGGTTGTAATCTTCCGCTAAACTAACAGAGCTGCCCTGAATTAACTACAAGTAGAATATACAACTCAAGTTAATAAATCCATAAAAAATTGATTTGAAAATTTTCAGAATATTAATTGTCGGAACACTCTTTGACTTTTATATAAGAATTTATGATTTAAGCAAACAATAGATTTAAAACAGCTGAAATTATTTACTGCAAATCCATTACATCTGCAAAATCCTGCTTCCCCCTGGATTAAACAAATCTTCTATTGTCAGAGAAGGAGTTTGAAGACAGATCACACCATCAAACTTACAAATTCAAGCTGAAATTAAGTAGCTCATAGCACATATACTGAGTATATATTTACTAAGCACCACAGTAAGCTTTTAGGGCGTCGNAAATAGCCTGGCATGATAGACCCCAAGACCTCTAAATTGTCTCTATTATTTATTATATTGTTTATTTACCAAGAATGGGTGAAACATACACATGGAATTAGAAGGTTGGTTGTAATCTTCCGCTGAACTAACAGAGCTGCCCTGAATTAACTACAAGTAGAATATACAACTCAAGTTAATAAATCCATAAAAAAATTGATTTGAAAATTTTCAGAATATTAATTGTCGGAACACTCTTTGACTTTTATATAAGAATTTATGATTTAAGCAAACAATAGATTTAAAACAGCTGAAATTATTTACTGCAAATCCATTACATCTGCAAAATCCTGCTTCCCCCTGGATTAAACAAATCTTCTATTGTCAGAGAAGGATTTTGAAGACAGATGACACCATCAAACTTACAAATTCACGCTGAAAATAAGTAGCTCATAGCACATATACCGAGTATCTATTTACTAAGCACCACAGTAAGCTTTTAGTGCGTCATCAGTTTTCTCTCCTTCCTCTGAAAAACGAAACTTCACATAATCATAATACTTGAAAGCCTTGAAAAGCAAAGGATGTTGTTCATCAATCAATTCTTCTGGAGCATTTATCGTATCATTTGTGATGCTCGGTAATGTGCTAAAAATCACTGCATATCGTCTTTCTGTCTCATTTTTTAATTTAACTCGATGATTAGGAGCATGAAGCCTTCCATTACTCCATGCCTGAGTAAAAACACGACAAAAAAAAAACAAAGTTGTTCAACATTAAATAGCAATTTCTTCACAATTAAAAAATAATTATGATGCATTAAATATAGTAACCTTAAATGCTTCGCCCACTAAAACAATGAATAAATTTGTCATGGTATTTGTTCGTATCCATTCACCACCTGTAGCACCAGCAGCCTCTACTTCAAGTCCTTCCACACCGTGCGGGCAAATTATGCTTACAAAGTTTGGATCTTTGTGGGAAGGCAAAGCAAGATTGGTTCCATTATCAAACTCGTTCTTATAATAATTTGAAAATCTTATCGAGTATGCCAATGATTTCATATGTGAATCATAGTGATCCTCCAAGCCCAAGCCCTCAAGGATCATCCGATGGATCATATTTATGAGCTCTTGCATATGCTTTGCATAATTCAACACTGTGTTACTATAAAAGAAAATAATAAAGTAAGATTTACATACATATCATACAATTCTTACGTATTTATATATCTGACACCCAAACTTTCATATTTACATTTATAATGCTTTAATGTAATAAACATATCCATAAAAAGGTGTATTTTATTTTTGTTGTGATATTAAAGAAATGAGTGTCATGTTTGTAGACATTAAAATTTGGCTGTTAGATATGTAAATACATAAGAATTGTACAATAAAAAAAAACAAATTTGAGTCACATAACTGCTTAATTTTAAAAATATTAAATACTATGATAAAAAAAAAATTGTTATATGATAAGTTCAAACCTGAAAAAGTCATTTCCTTTGGGCCAAATAATATCAGCATATTCTTGGACATCAACTCTAGAATTGGGATTGATCAACTGAATAGCTAAGAAAGGAAATCCTAACTTCGAGAACCAGAAGCCATGATAAGGCAGCTCTTGGGCTTCACTAAGTTTGTTCACAGCTGGCATGTTGAACATCCCTNCATTAAATATAGTAACCTTAAATGCTTCGCCCACTAAAACAATGAATAAATTTGTCATGGTATTTGTTCGTACCCATTCACCACCTGTAGCACCAGCAGCCTCTACTTCAAGTCCTTCCACACCGTGCGGGCAAATTATGCTTATAAAGTTTGGATCTTTGTGGGAGGGCAAAGCCAGATTGATTCCATCATCAAACTCGTTCTTATAATAATTTGAAAATCTTATTGAATAAGCCAATGATTTCATATGTGAATCATAGTGATCCTCCAAGCCCAAGCCTTCAAGGATCATCCAATGGATCATATTTATGAGCTCTTGCATATGCTTTGTGTAGTTCAACACTGTTTTGCTATAAAAGAAAATAATAAAGTAAGATTTACATACATATCACACAATTCTTATGTATTTATATATCTGACACCCAAACTTTCATATTTACATTTATAGTGCTTTAATGTAATAAACGTATCCATAAAAAGGTGTATTTTATTTTTGATGTGATATTAAAGAAATGAGTGTCATGTTTGTAGACATTAAAATTTGGTTGTTAGATATGTAAATACATAAGAATTGTTNTAATATGAATACATTTTTTAGGCTCTAAATTAGAGGAAACGAGGTACAAGGAGTAAGAAGACAAAATAAAATTAATCTGATATGGAGCTGATTGTTGAATACTCTTTCGTCTAAATAATAATATTATNTAATATGAATACATTTTTTAGGCTCTAAATTAGAGGAAACGAGGTACAAGGAGTAAGAAGACAAAATAAAATGAATCTGATATGGAGTTGATTGTTGAATACTCTTTCGTCTAAATAATAATAATAATATTATTATACTCTTCTAAACTAAATATAAGAGACAATATTTTTATTTATTCAGCTAGCTTAAAATTTTAGGATTAATTTTGATCTCTTTTTTCTCTACAAATCGTATTGTTCATGTAACAATGTACGCTACAAATGTCTAATTCTGTTTAAATTTATTTATTATGTGTATTAATTTTTATAGAAACATATTGAATAAGATGACATATGAATGAAATCAACTATTAGAATGTTTGCATGTGCATACTTACTATAAAATTTAGCCCTTATAGTGTTGACTAAGGACACTAAGGGCCCGTTTGGCGCAGCTTATTTGGTGTGGTGGTGTTTTGAAAATACACCTGTCATGTTTGGATAAACTGCGTTTTGGCAGTTTGCGCGTTTTCAAAAAGCTGAAAACTGTATTTTCAAGCCGCACCTATCTAAGTGCGCTGGGAGCATTATGGTTGCGGTCTGATTTTTTCAAAAAAATAAAAATTTGTAATAGTCACTGCACCTAGCTTATCAGCAGATTTTTTTTAATTTACTTATCAGCAGATTATTCAATAAGCTACAGCTGTCTCAAACTGACCCTTAGATACTCATGCACTTAAAACTGGAAAATAATATTCGTGTTGACATTAGCATAAATGGTTCATTTTAGCTTGTGCTCATATTATGAATGTAATAAATAAAATAATATTGAGATGATCTAATTTTATCATTAGAATGTTTTGAATATTATACATATCCTATTTGAGCAAATAAGTAATCTCATATTGATTTACTAACTTTAACTAGCATGCATACTATACCTTCAATTCCTTCATCTTAATATAACTTTAAAGTTATGACTTATGTGTATTGATTGAATTATTGGGAACTCAAGGTAAATTAAATTAAGTTTGCATGTGTTATAAAATGAGTACAAGAAGAGTTTTAAATAGATCTGGTCAAACTAAAATAAAGTAATTCACAATTGCTTTATTTTAAACTTGATTTATAAGTTTAATTATGATTGGATCCTTTGATTGTTTGGATTACTTGTTAATAATTAAAAATTAAATTAAATCTGAATTTTTCATGGTCCTACCTACTTTAGAAAAAAATATATATATTTATATTAGATCCACAAGTAAACCCATATTTAATATTTTTTTAATTTTTTTAAAATAAGAGAGAATGTTCTTAAATGCATGCTGGAATATAAATAAGGCTAAATTAAGGGTGTGTTTGGGGCAGCTTGTCTTTTTCAGAATAAGTAGTTTATTCTGAAATGCGGTCCGTTGGTCGACAGCGGGGTTCGTCCTGCGGCCTTCGTTTAATGTAAAAATGAAACCTCATTTTTGAATAAGCTGACAGAACGTGCGTTCCAAATGGCACCACTATATTTTAAAAAACATGCCACACTTGTAAATTATCCAAAAGAAACCCTAAATAAGTGAACATAGAATATATTATATGAATCATGGATGTATAAATCAAAACTTAAAAAAAGAAATTTTAAAATTGGGCACGCGTTTCAATCTTGATTTGAAACCTGAAAAATATTTCTTTTATTATCCATTAACTATTTGATATTAAATTTATTGAAAAGAAAAAAAAAAATTTAATTATTTACAGTATTTAATGTAATAATATAACTCTAAATAATAATAATAATAATAATAATAATGCATAAATAGAGTTTGATATTAGATTATTCGCTAGGTATATCACTCATACATAAAAATATATACTTTACTAACTAAAAGTTAAAATGATGATATTCTTAATATCATATAAAAAAATTTGAATAGTATAAATAAATAAATAAAATTGGCTTTAAAGGTGAAAAGATTTAATTTTTTAATTAAATCATATTATATATACATAAATGATAAATGTGCCCCAAAAAGTATTTTTTTGTTATGTAAGATACAAAAGTAATAAGCTAATAATGTAGGTTCGGCGTTCGCCCATACCGTATGGCTCGGAGAATAAATCACAGCCGTTCATCAACACCAAGTATGATTTGACGTGGAATCCAACAAATGGATCCAGCCAAAGATATGGGGGGGATCCCACCGAAAATTCAAGCGTACCGTCTACTATGCCTCATTCAAAAAGCCAAAAATACCCTCCACCGGATAACGTAACTCTATAATGCCACTGTGCCTTGAGTCGCTAGGGAAGATAAGTGGGAGGAAGTAGAGTAAATAAGAGCTAAAATTGGGCTAAAATAAATGCCCCTCCTCTACCACTTTAGGCCTTGAGCTTCGACCACCGCCCCCCATCTTTTCTGCTCCCCGTCAATCAATCAATCGCATCAGTCACATTATGCCGTAAGAAACAATAATTATAGTTGTATGAAAAGGTAAATATAATTGAATATAAAGGGCTTATTTTTGAAAAATTATTAAAGATGCATTCGGAGTCCAATAAATTACCTATACGTAGAGTTGACAGATCCGATCGAGAAACACAGGAAAATGATCATCTCATATTATTTTGCGCTATTCAGGTGTTATTGTGGTGATATTAATATGTTATTGTGTTATTATAACAACATAAATATTCTCAGAACACAATAATAAATGTACTATCACAATAACACATGAATAATGTGGAATAGCATGGGATGAATATTTTCTTGTACTAAAACGAAATTTTTTAATTTTTTCTATCAACTCCATCGACTTCTGTGTTAGGTTATGAGCACTGTTTTTTATCTTTTAAGAGAATTTTTTTTTAGCTTGTTTTTTTGAATGTTTGTTCTGATGTTG
>JXCR01091087.1:100681-122707 GCA_002079205.1 Phalaenopsis hybrid cultivar | reverse complement strand
CATCAGCAGAGATGTCATATTCGATGAAGGAGAAGAATGGGACTGGGGACTACATGCTGAAGACTACAACTTTTTCCCATACTTTCAAGAAGAAGACGTAGAGCAGCCAAGGATCAAGGAAGCAAGAGAAGAGCCTACTACTCCACAAACAACAAATAATCAAAGCAACTCATCGTCATCAACTTCACAAGAAAATTCAAGTGAAAGAGTACCACGCTTCAGAAGATTAGAAGATCTTTATGAGGTAACTATGAATCAAGATAATATTACACTTTTTTGTCTCTTTGCCGACTGTGAATNCCCCAAGGGAAGTGCTTGCAATAACTCTATACATCTTATCTCAAAATGAATCAATAAGAGGAGCTATGGAGCANCGTAAGAAACAATAATTATGGCTGTATGAAAAGGTAAATATAATTGAATATAAAGGGCTTATTTTTGAAAAATTATTAAAGATGCATTCGGAGTCCAATAAATTACCTATACGTAGAGTTGACAGATCCGATCGAGAAACACAGGAAAATGATCATCTCATATTATTTTGCGCTATTCAGGTGTTATTGTGGTGATATTAATATGTTATTGTGTTATTATAACAACATAAATATTCTCAGAACACAATAATAAATGTACTATCACAATAACACATGAATAATGTGGAATAGCATGGGATGAATATTTTCTTGTACTAAAACGAAATTTTTTAATTTTTTCTATCAACTCCATCGACTTCTGTGTTAGGTTATGAGCACTGTTTTTTATCTTTTAAGAGAATTTTTTTTTAGCTTGTTTTTTTGAATGTTTGTTCTGATGTTGGTATGTCAATTTGTTTATTTTTCCTCTTCTTTAGTGTATTGAAATGTTTTGGGGGAAGAAATTTGAGAAATGGTTCTATTTTTATTTAAAAGATTTATATCATTGAATATGTCTGTGTTTTGATGCAAAATTGAATGTTACATGACAAATAAGTTAACAACATTTAGTTACCTCCTGCTCAATCAGAAGAAGTTATAAAATAATAAATATATTATCACTGTTTTTGCCTTTTAGAGAATTTTTATTGGACTTGCTTTGTATATGTCTATTAAGATGTCAGTAGGTCAATTTGCTTGCTTTTGTTTATTCTTTAGTCCACAAAAATAATTTAAGGGGAGAAATTTGAGCACTGATTTTTTTTATTATTATTTGAAAGATTTATACATTTGGAAATGACTATATTTCGATGCAAAATTGAAGGTTACATGACACATAAATTAGTGGCATATAGTTACCTAATAATCAATCAGGATAGGTTATGAAAGGATAAATGATTACTATTTTTCTATCATTTAGAAATTTTTTGTTCGACTAATTTTGTGTATGTTTGTTCAGATGTTAGAAGGTCAATTTGTTTGTCATTGTTTATTCTTCAGTGCAGAGAAATATTTTGGGGAAAGATATTTGAGTACTGGTATATATATATATATATATATATATATATATAAAAGATTTATATCATTAGAATGTCCATATTTTCATGTAAACTTGAATGTTACATGACAGATAAGTTAGTTGTTTTTACTTGCCTTTTGATCAATCAATTGAAATTATGAAATGATAGATACATGATTATTGTTTTTGTGTCTTTTACAAAATTGTTGTTGGACTTATTTTATGTATGTCTATTTAGACGTTAATAATTCAATTTGTTTTCACTTCTATTATTCAATGCAGGGAAATATTTTAGAGGGATAAATTTGAGCACCAATTATTATTTTTTTATTTGAAAGATTTATACCAATGAAAAAGCCTATGATTTCATGCAAACATGATGATTACAAGGCAGCTGAGTTTGCATCATCTATTTACCTCCTAATCAATCAGAAGAAGTTATGGAAAGATAGATATAAGAGCACTGTTTTTTTGTTTTTTTACAAAATTTTTATTTGACTTGTTTTATGTATGCCTGTTCAATATAAGTAGGTCAATCTGCATGCTTTTGCCTTACATGACATATGAGTTAGCACCAACTGTTTACTTCCCGATCAATCGGGAGAAGTTATGGAAGGAAATATATTTGAGCATAGTTTTTCTATCTTTTAGGGAATTTTTTAAAATATGTCTTTTATGATGTTAAATGCCAGATAAGTTAGCAGGTTCTATTTCTCCTTGCACTATTTATCTATTTAATTGAGAATTTATGTTGTTCTTGTTTAGTATATTCATGTCCTGATGTTGGATGGTTAATTTGCTTATTGTTGTCTCTTTGTCAAACCTCATAAATATTTTGTGTATTCAAATTGAGCGTTAGTTATGATGTGCTTTTGTGTTGATGCGATTGGGGAAGGTTATACAATTATTATTTAGAGCGATAGTGAAAAATAAATATCAAAGAGCTCAACTAGTCACCATTTGTCAATTTTAAAATTGATAAGGAAGTTTTGTCACAGATACCACCTGTTGCTACATAACACGTACAAGTGTTTGTATGAATGGAAAAAATGGTGAAAATGGATGAAGTCTTCTTTGATTAAGAGATCTCACCGAACTTTAATGATTTGTTCAAGAAAATGATTTGGCTAGCATCATTGAGGCACAGGAAAATAAAAGTCGATAACTTTTTTAACACATGACCTTCAAGCTCGCATCAGAACATATGTATTTCCAATGTTATAAAATTTTCAAATAAAAAAAAATAGAACAAGTGCTCAAGTTTCTCCCTCCAAAATATTACTTTGCGCTGAAGAATAGGCAAGAGTAAGCAAATGAACCTACTAACACATGAACAAGCATGCACAAAACAAGTCCAATAAAAAATTCTCTTAAAGACAAAAATAGTGGTCATATATCTATGCTTCCAAATCTTCTCCTGTTTGATCCGAAGGTAAATAGATTATGCTAACTTATCTGGCATGGGTTTAGAGATTTATTTGATCTTATTGATTCAGTTAATATGGGGACATGTTGGTTTGTTGATTTTCTTTTGTTGTGATACTTTTGGAGTTTATTTCAGTGACATATTTCACTTTGTTGTGGATTATTTTGTGCATCAATAATGGAATAAAACAAAAAAATGCTAAATCTATTACCAATCATGAATTAAAAAAAGCCACCATACAACTTTGTCACAGATACTACACAATTATTATGCCTAAAGTACATAATTGGTAATCCTAAATGGAGCTCTTTTAGTATCATAGCTTAAGTGTGAACAACTTAAAAATGATTACAAGTTGTGGAAGGAGTTAAAGAGAGGGGCTACGGGTTTAGGGTGAGACCCTATTATGAAAATGGTGAATGCACCAGAAGAATGGTAGCAAGAGAAAATTTCAGTAATTATTCAAAATTCTTCTTCTTAAAAATCAAATTTACCAATTGTAAGTTTTGTCGAACGTAAAAATTTTTAGACTTGCTGGCATTGACCCAGAGTTAGAGGATAGGCTGGATACTATGTTTCACGGTGTTGTAGCAATAGACAACAATGTCTAGGCTATAATAGACAAGCTCATCCAGAATCTAGATGAGTTCGAATGTGCTTATAACAATGCGGTCAACGAGGAACAACCGAAAGAAAAAGAGCAAGAGGAGTCTAGTCAGTCCAAATGTCCCGCACCTTCAACACAAAAAGGAAAGAAGAAAATTAAGGTTGGGGTGGCTCACTTACCAGAGCAGATCTCACAGTTGAAGACAAACTGCATCAGTATCACATCAAGTGTCCGCACAACTCTTCATGCATGCCCTACTGTGACGGATGTTGTCAATTTACTCGATTATATTCCAGAGATTTTTGATGATATGTTGTTGTACTTATTTGTTGTAAAACTTCTTAAAGACTGAAATAAATGAGAGGCTTTCTTTACAGCACTACCAGAACGAAGGATTCCTTACCCCTTTTATTTTTTAGAGGCTTAGACTAGCTAAATGGCATGCACCTTTACTTTTTTTAGTTGTTGCTACTTTTTAGGTTTGCTTAATTTACTTTAGCATCACGAGCAATGACTTGTTTGAACTATTTGTGGCTTTTTAGTATTTATGAATTTATAGCATTGTATTGCCTTTATTATGCATATTTTAAGCATTTACCCGCTATTTTATCATAACCTGTTTTTTTTACCCAAGTTGAACATACTTCTTTCAAAAAAATTAACCCACCAAATGAAACGAAGATTATAGAGATAGTTGAAAAGGCAATTGTCATTACCACTATTGTTTGTCTAATTAATGAGCATTACCAGAGAAATCTGTGTAAGACACCTTATGTCATTATCTTTTATGGGGGACAAATGAGTTGGCGAACTGATGGAGGCTCATCCATCTGAATGTCAATAACTATATTCTATGATTTAGTTGATGGATTGTAATTTAAATTTGTTTTGCATGGATCTTCACAATTTACGTCCTGAGAAGTTCTAGTCATCATACTTTTCATTATGCCACATAATGAGCTCATTTGTGCTGCATCTTAGCATTTCTAACACTCTACAGAGGCAATCATCTGGTATCTCCACATTGAGGTGAACTCTTTTGTGAAAATGTCTACGATTGTTGTCAAACCATTAATCCCAGCTTTTGTATAAACACCTCGAAAAATCTGTAGCAATCCAAGATACATGCTGTTTTATAAGGTATTGGTCTCTCTATCTATTCTAACATTAGTATAATAAAGCAAATTTAGAAATAAACTAAGTTATAATAATTTTTTTTAAAGGATTGCATCAGAGCAATTAAAGGCACACATATCGATGCATGGGTTGGCAATGAGGAGAAGATCGCATATATTAGAATGTGTGAGACTGCAACAGATAATATATTAGTAGTTTGTGATTTCAACATGTGTTTTACATTTGTGATTGTTAGCTGAGAATAGAGTGCACAAGATTGTAAAATTTTAAAATTTTTAACCAAACCGCTTAAATACAAATTTCAGATACCTCCTCAAGGTTGGTACATTTTAACAATCACTAGAATAGTTTAATTTTAAGCAATCCACTAGTTTTGTAATTCTTCAGGAAAACAATTCCTAGCTGATTCAGAATATCTACTGCAATGGGATTTTCTGAAGCTATTTTCCGACACCAGGTATCACATTCTTAATTTTGAGCACAACAACTAAGTGATTAGAGAGAAAAATGAAATATTCAACAAAATACACTTGTCATTGTGGAGTGTCATCGAGAGAGCATTCGATGTATGAAAAAAGAAGTGAGTCATATTTTGAGATATGTCTATGTATTCTTTTAAAAAAATAGGTGAAGATAGTTGTTGCAACAACAACACTCAATAATTTTATACGGAAGCATCCATTCTGAGATGATATTGATTTCAAGGTCTTTGATGAAGGTCCTATCAGAATGACTGAGGAAGCTAAACAAAATCGAGTCAAACATTCAGTGCCAGAAGAGGACTTTAGTATGAATGAGCACAACACTTCTGAGGGGAAAGACGTCGAGAAGATGATACAATTAAGAGAAGAGATTACCAATACTTTGGTGAATGCAATGATTATATTTATGTAGCATCTTCTACTAATTTGTTGTTGATGAATCATATTTGACCTCTATGTTGGATCTCTAGATGCATATTTTTTAAATAATTGTAGTAATCTGTATCGTAGCTTTTCTTATGTGTCCCGACAACTTTTTATTTTTAATTTTACGATAGTTTTTTTTTTTATATATTTCTTGAAGATTATATCTGCTTATTTTTTATTAATTACAGTTATAGTCAATATAATAACATGAAATATGAGTTCAAGAGCATCTGGTACCTCGAAATTTCCGCTCTATCATTATGATGATAGGTGTGTTCAGTATGAATCAAGAAGAGAAGACAACTATAGGAGCATATTTTACTCTTATGCTAGAAACAAGACTCCTTAAGAATGTGGTTTTTTCAGTTGAGTTGATGACACTGATGAGTTCCCCCCAGACCGTGATTAGGTGCTTCTTGGAAAAGCACCAACCACCGCAAACGCATCAATGAAACAATAAAATCATGCAAACGTTGGAACTATTTTCCAACGTGAAATTTTGTAGTAATATGCTTTTGAATGTTTGTACGAATGGAGCCAACTGCATAAAAAAAAAAATATCATTATGTAATAAAATGTGCCTTTTGATGGCTTCCTCTTACTTAATTTCTCTAGCGAGTTCTCGAGCATATCTTAATATCTTCCTATCATTCTGCCAAATAATATGATCATCTTCTTTAATTTTGCCAACTTTTTTATTAACATGTATAGCTAGTTCATCTTGCACCTACATCCCTTTAATGAGCATTAAGTGATAGAAATACTTGCATACATGTATAATTATATCCTATCGCGCATAATTATAACGAATACATCACAACCAGCTGATCATTATGCCACTTAACAGGAACAAAAGGTAGTCCCACAACGTCCTTATCCTTCGAATTCTAAGGATTTGTCTATCACAATATACATTATATACTAAGCAGATGAAGCACGTACATTAACAAAAGAATATATCTAAAATAACAAACATATCTAATTTCTAGACTTACCCTTTCCATGACTAATATGCATAGGCCAAGCAAAGGCGAGTGATGACTATTTTGTAAAGCTACCCAAAATCTATTTATAATTTTTATTACGTAAGAGAGAAAAAAAGAATGAACATATATTAAAACAACATCATATAAATAATAAAAAAAAAAATTAATTTAATTGAAATATCTCAATATGTCACATGCTATGTCAATCGAATACAATGTCAACATAAAAAATAATGTCAATATTAATTATTTCAGCATAGCACCATAAATAAAATAATAATTTCTTTTTCATTTATAATATTATATATATTCGTTGCGTACTCAGATCAGTTGGTCGGATATCTGTTTGTCAGTTGTAAGTCTCCTCTGGTCTGGGGGTACGATTCCCCCCGAGTGTAGGGTGTGCTACTCAAATTCTNGGGTGTGTTTGTTTCTGTTTTGGTTGTATGAAATCTCAGTAAAAAACTGTTGTGGAAAATCTACTATTAAAAGGTTGTTGTTTTAGAAGTAGTTGATTTGTTTGAAAATTTTTGTTTTAGAAATTTTATTTGTGAATAAAATATTTGAATAAAGAAGTGAGTATAAATTATGGCTATTGTCGGATGCTAAGACTTTGAATAAAAGATCTAAAATTGTAGTTGACAATCTTCAAAAATTGGATTTTGANTTTTAGAAGTAGTTGATCTGTTTGAAAATTTTTGTTTTGAAAATTTTGTTTGTGAATAAAATATTTGAATAAAGAAGTGAGTTCAAATTATGGCTATCGGATGCTAAGACTTTGAATAAAAGATTTTAAAATTGGAGTTGACAATCTTCAAAAATTAGATTTTGGAGTTTAAAATCTCAAATGCATGGCCATTTTGTTCTTTGGCAACTCATTCATCAGATAGAAGCCATTTGAGATTGCTTTTTTTTTCTATTTTTTTTTATTTTTATTCTATTTATGCTTTTTCATCCAATAAATCAATTTTTTACATAAAAATACATAATTTTTATTTTTATTTAATATCAAATTATTTAATTTATGCATTGGTGGCAAAAATTGTTGGCACAAGAGTTGCATATAATGCCTTTGGCCAATAATGATGATGACAAAGACCAATTGTTATAATTATTTCAAAAAAAAAATACTCAAAATTATTAGGGTACTTTTATCAAGATGTCAAATGACAAAAAATAAAGAGAAAAAAATATCAACGACAGGCAAGCAAATACAACAATAACAATAATGATGATGACAGAGACCAATTATTATTTCAAAAAAAATACTCAAAATTATTAGGGTATGTCAAATGACATAAAATAAAAAGAAAAAAATATCAATGACAGACAAGCAAATACAACAATAATNAACAATAACAATAATGATGATGACAGAGACCAATTATTATTTCAAAAAAAATACTCAAAATTATTAGGGTATTTTTATCAAGATGTCAAATGACATAAAATAAAAAGAAAAAAATATCAATGACAGACAAACAAATACAACAATAACAAGAAGCTTTTATCCCACTAAGTGAAGTAAGTTACATGAATCTCTTTTCTCCATTGCATCCTATTGAGTGTCATATTTTCATTTAATTCTAATAAATTAAGATCAATTTTTATACAATATGGCCAAGTCTTTCTAGATCAACCTCTGTTTTTCTTAACATAAGTCGAATATAAAACATCTACTCTCATGATTAGATCATTAGAATGTCGACGTTTAATGCGACCAAACCATCTAAGACGACTCTCTAATTTTGGCCGCTACTGAAGCTACACCAACCCTATCACGGATATATTCATTTCACATTTGGAAAGTCACTCGTCCGCCTAAGCGTGCTCATCTCGGCTACACTTAACTTAGTTTTATGCTTCTTTTTTAAAGGTCAACATTCAACACATAGAGCATTCCAGGTTTCACCACTATCTTATAAAATTTTCCTTTCTGTCTAAGTGGTACTTATCTAACACACAATAGGCTCGAAGCACTCCTCCACTCCAACCAACCAACTTGAATTCTACTAATAACATCCCAATCTATATTACCATCATTTTGAACAATAGACCCGAGATATCTAAAGTGTTCACATCTTTTAATAATTTGATCACCCATAGTTACAACTCTATCACTAGAGCTACTACTGCTAAAATTAGATTCCATGTTTATATTTTTAGTTCTACTGAAACAAATTCCTTTAGACTCTGATGTAGGCCTCCATAATTTCAGCTTTTCTTTAGCTTTTTCTCTAGTATCATCAGTGAAAAGCATACACCAAGGTACATCGTCCTGTAAATGTCCAGTAAGAGCATCCATAACTAAATNGTCCGCCTAAGCGTGCTCATCTCGGCTACACTTAACTTAGTTTTATGCTTCTTTTTTAAAGGTCAACATTCAGCACATAGAGCATTCCAGGTTTCACCACTATTTTATAAAATTTTCCTTTCTGTCTAAGTGGTACTTATCTAACACACAATAGGCCCGAAGCACTCCTCCACTCCAACCAACCAACTTGAATTCTACTAATAACATCCCAATCTATATTACCATCATTTTGAACAATAGACCCGAGATATCTAAAGTGTTCACATCTTTTAATAATTTGATCACCCATAGTTACAACTCTATCACTAGAGCTACTACTGCTAAAATTAGATTCCATGTTTATATTTTTAGTTCTACTCAAACAAATTCCTTTAGACTCTGATGTAGGCCTCCATAATTTCAGCTTTTCTTTAGGTTTTTCTCTAGTATCATCAGTGAAAAGCATACACCAAGGTACATCGTCCTGTAAATGTCTAGCAAGAGCATCCATAACTAAAGCCAAAAGATAGGTGCTCCATCTTCTATTAAAAAGGTATGAAGAAAATTTAGAAGGTATTAGAGTGATTGTAAAAATTTTATGTTTAATGAATGATAAATTTGAGCACATTGTACTGCCTATTGAGAAAGCTAAATACTTAGGGTGTGTTTGCTTAGGCTGTAGCTATATGAAATCTTTGTTCAAAAATTGTTGTGAAAAATATGCTATCTAATGTTTGGTGTTTTGAAAGCAGTTGATCTGTTTGAATTTTTTTTTTTTTTAAATGTTGTCTGTGAATAAAATATTTGAATTTAAAAGTGAGTACAAATTATGGCTACCGACAGATGCTAAAACTTTGAATAAAAGATATTAAAATTGGAGTTGAAAATCTTCAAAAATTAAACTTTGGAGTTTAAAATCTCAAATGCATGGCCATTTTGTCTCATTCATCAGTTAGAAGCCATTTGAGATCACTTTTTTTCTTTTTTGTTTATTCTATTTATGTTTTTTCATAAAATAAATCACATTTTTACATAAAAATACATAATTTTTATTTGTATTAAATATCAAATTATTTATTTTATGCATTAGTGGCAAAACTTGTTGGCACAAGGGCAGCAGATAATGACTTTAGCCAACGATGATGACGACGGAGACAATTTGTTATAATTTAAAAAAGAACTCAAAATCTGAAATTTTATTTTTTTAGCACTTTTAAAAATAATTTGTTTATTCTGAAAAATTATTAAATAAATATATGTTTTAAAAATCCCAAATTGGAGCTTATATTCCTCACCTCAAATCCCAATAAAACCTGCCAATCATAACAAAAGCTGAATCACACAAATAGCCAAAAAATATTAGGGTACTTTTGTCAGGATTCAAATGACATAAAACAAAAATAGAAAGATCAATAATATAGAAACAAATACAACAACAACTAAGTGGGGTCGGTTACATGAATCATTTTTCTCCATTGCTTCCTATTGAGCGTCATATTTTCATTTAATTCTAATAAATAAAGATCAATTTTTATACAATATGCCAAAGTTTTTCTATATCTACTTTTGTTTTTCTTAACATAAGTCAAATAAAAAACATCTGCTTTCATAATTGAATCATCGGATGGACGACATTCAATGTGACCAAACCATCTAAGACGACTCTCTCTAATTTTGGCTGCCACTGGAGCTACACCAACCCTATCACAGATATATTCATTTCATATTTGTCTCTAAGTGTAAAGTCACTCATTCACCTAAGCGTTCTCATATCTCTTAAAGGCCAACATTAACTTTAGAATTGGGACACAACATTAACAAAAAAAAAAAAATCGATAAAATAATAAAATGATAGAGTATTAAATAGTCAAATTCAGTTAAAAATGCTCTGAATGTCATATCATACACATGAAAAAAAGGAAAAAAAATCAATAAAATAATCTCCACATATACCCCAAGACCTCTAAATTGTCTGTATTATTTATTTTATTTTTTTATTTACCAAGAAGGACAATTAGAAGGTTGGTTGTAATCTTTCGCTAAACTAATAGAGCTGCCCTGAATTAACTACAAATAGAATATACAACTCAAGCAGGGGTTAATAAATCCATAAAAAATTGATTTAAAATTTTTTTAGAATATTATTTTTCGGAACACTCTTTGACTTTTTATATAAGAATTTAAGATGTAAGCAAACATTAGATTTAAAACAGCTGAAATTACATACTGCAAATCCATTATTCAAATCTTTTATTGTCAGGGAAGGATTTTGAAGACAAAGATCACATCATCAAACTTACAAATTCACACAAAAAGGTTAAAAAAGAAAAAAAGTTCAGAAAATAAGTAGCACATAGCACACATAACTGCATACATATTAACTAAGCAACACAGTAAGCTTTTAGGGCATCATCAGCTCTCTCTCCTTCCTCTGAAAAACGAAACTTCACATAATCATAATACTTAAAAGCCTTGAAAAGCAAAGGATGCTGTTCGTCAATCAATTCTTCCGGAGCATTTACGGTATCATTTGTGGCGCTCGGTAATGTGCTAAAAATCACTGCATATCGTCTTTCGGTCTCATTTTTTAGTTTTACTCGATGATTTGGAGCATGAAGCCTTCCATTACTCCATGCCTGAGTAAAAAAAAAAAATTAAAAATTTGTTCACAATAACTAACAGTTATGCATTAGATATAGTAACCTTAAATGCTTCGCCGACTAGAACAATANCCAACAGTGCTAGAGAGGATTCAAACCCCCTACCTGATGGTTCTTACATCGTGGATGCCAACCTATAGGCCCGGGCACGCGGCGCGCGTGCACAGATAGATATATATATATAAACATTAATGAAGGACATAAATATAATTACTATCAATTTTTTTTTACATTCAATTGCGATATTTATAAAAAAAAATTATATCTTTAAATATAGGACTAAAAAATTTATGAAAAAATATTCAATTAAATAGAAAACTATATCTAAAACAAAATGGTGAAAAAATTCACAAAATGGACACTATATCTTCCTAGAAAATTCGTTTATACAAAGATGTATAAATTTCTTAAAAAGGATTGATCCAATATCAAGAGCTTTTGTTTTTCCACTCATAATGCTAAAAAATCTACAATTTGATAAAGTCAAACATAAATAAATCAGATAATTTATTTGAATATACTAAAGTTAATTTTAATAAGTTAAAATTTTATCCAAATTAAAACTACTAAAAATCGATTAAAAAAAATAAAAATTGGAAATGTATATTATAAATATATGATTTTATGACAATTTTCTCTATTAAAAAAGATTTTTTAGAGGCCTCAATAAGAAAAGGATCATATGCAAGAAAGCTATCTTCGATCACCCGATTTCTTTGATTAAGAATATTATAAAAAAAAGTAATTGGAACAAAATTAACTGAACAATAAAAATTCACGTAAAATTTACTATTTACAAATCAACCACTCTGTTTCATTCATTTTTCAAATACTCGCTCAAATATCCAAATTCATGGTAGAACCCCAACCAATATTTTTCACTTTTATCAAACGCTCAATAGTTTGATCGTGGCACGCGTAAATACATCTAGTTCAAAAAAATCACCTGAGTGGTTAATTTGTAAATATCAGAGTTTCGGTTGGTTTGTGTATCTAATTATTCAAAAATTTGTCGAGTGATCATACAGTCAAGGATGAAAACCAAACAATCTAAATGTCTAACTAAAGGAGCATGATCTGAAGCAGGTATCTGGCGACCGACCGCTCGATCAAGTCGGCTAACATGCATTGTCGGTGGATCCAATCGGCAGACCAAGCTTACAGTCACAACTACCTAAACTTCTTGCAAGGACGTCCGGTCGCAATCAGTCGACAAACTAGCTTTACATCTGCAAGAGCAATCGTTATGCGGCGACCGAGCGATTGAACCCAAACAGGTCAACCAATTAATAGTCATTGTATTATATCTAAATTGTGCTTGTTAACACGTCAACCAATTAAGTGTAATCTGAACAAGCCATCCGACGACCGGCTACTCAATCAAGTCGACTAATATGCAATGTCAGCGGATCCAATCGGCAAACCACACTTACGGTCCCAACTACCTAAACTCCTTGCAAGGACGTCCACTCGCAACCAGTTGGATGATCGGCTTTACCTCGACAGGAGAAATCATCAAGCGGCTACTAGTCGACCGAACTCAAACATGTCGACCAATTAATAGTCGTTGTATTATATATAAATTTTAGCTTAATTTTAATATTAAATTACTGCATTAAAGGCGATTTTCATAACCATTATCACCTTTCTGTAAATGTACAAATAAATCCACATAAATAGGGACCCAAAGAATGAATAAAGGAACTTTTCTCCCGACTTGTTGCGACCAGAAGTCCTTACAAGGAGTTTAGGTAGTTAGGACCGTAAGCATGATTCGCCAATTGGACCCACCGACATTTCATGTCAGTTGACTTGATCGAGCGGTCGATCGTTGAATGGCCAGCTCAGATCAAGCTCATTTAGTCAGACGCTTCGATTGTTCGATCATCTTCCTTGACCGTTTGATCGCTCTAAGATTCATGCTGACAGTTTTGGTGCATATAATTTGATAACATCAACTATGAAGTAGTCATTAACAATTGCAGAATATGATGATTACATTTAAACAACCTATAATTTTATTTTATTTCTTTTTATTTTATTTCAAAACAGAAAAAAGAAAATAATTGCATTATTATTTTTTTCCCTTTCTGAAAATTTTGTCATTTCTTAGAAAAATTATTATGTCCGGATGAGATAGGCACAAATATATCTTATTTTGATGATATTCTGATAGTATTTTTGATATTATAATACAAAATGTCATCAATACTACTAAAATACCATCAGTCGTACNGTTCACAGCCGGCATGTTGAACATCTCCGGCACCACCAATCCAAGCAGCTTATTTCGTAGCTCAGAACTAACATCACTGTAAATAACTTCAAAGCCGCCATAAGTTTCTAGAGCTTCTGCAATCTTTAATGGAGCTGTCGTCCAAATCTTTTCGTCAAAACCTTTCATGTCTAATCCACTCAAATCCACTTTTGGCAGCGCAGGAATCTGTGTGTCAGCACCATCCATATATCCCATCCTTGTTAAATACTTTCCTTTGCCTTTATGTTTTAATGCTATGCTGTTACTTTGGTCTGGGGGGAATTAATATTGGTGTAAGATTATTTCATCTGAATGATGCAGTTATGACTCTGTAATAATATGCCATATTATAACATTTTCTTACAATTATCCTATCTTAATTAAGTTTTTTTTTGGCTGGATGACATCGCAATATTTAAAAAAAAATTATTTTTTTTATTGAAAAGACGTTAACNATTTTCTTACAATTATCCTATCTTAATTAAGTTTTTTTTTGGCTGGATGACATCGCAATATTTAAAAAAAAAAATTTTTATTGAAAAGACGTTAAGAGTGTGTGATAATCATTGAAATTGAGCGGACATGAATGAAAGTTGGGAGCAATGCCAAAAAATAGAGGTTTTTAATGGGTTGGATAACAAAAATCGCATTATTTGGATGGCAAGTTGTGTTTATGATATACTAGAATAAATTTATGCATGAGACTTCGGCTCTATGATTACATATTAACTCTAGTGGAAGACTACTTAAAAATTAGTTTAAATATAAACGAAATTATCTAAGAGATCTTTGGAAGCGCGTTGACTTAGAAGCTAAGGGTGCGTTTGGGCAGCTTATGTGTTTCAGGATAAGTTGTTTATCTTAAAACGGGACCCACGGATCGACCGAGGGGTTTGACTTGAGGTATGCGTTTAGTGTAAAAATGTAACTGCGTTTTCGGATAAGCAGACAAAATGCGCGATACCGCGATTGAACCAAGCTTACAGTCACAACTACCTAAACTTCTTGCAAGGACGTCCGGTCGCAATCAGTCGACAAACTAGCTTTACATCTGCAAAAGCAATCGTTACGAGGCGACCGAGCGATTGAACCCAAACACGTCAACCAATTAATAGTCATTGTATTATATCTAAATTGTGCTTGTTAACACGTCGACCAATTAAGTGTGATCTGAACAAGCCATCCGACGACCGGCTACTCAATCAAGTCGGCTAATATGCAATGTCAGCGGATCCAATCGGCAGACCACACTTACGGTCCCAACTACCTAAACTCCTTGCAAGGACGTCCACTCGCAACCAGTTGGCCGATCGGCTTTACCTCGACAGGAGAAATCATCAAGCGGCTACTAGTCGACCGAACTCAAACATGTCGACCAATTAATAGTCGTTGTATTATATATAAAATTTAGCTTAATTTAATATTAAATTACTGCATTAAAGGCGATTTTCATAACTATTATCACCTTTATGTAAATGTACAAATAAATCCCAATAAATAGGGGCCCAAAGAATGAATAAAGGAACTTTTCTCCCGACTTGTTGCGACCAGAAGTCCTTACAAGGAGTTTAGGTAGTTAGGACCGTAAGCATGGTTCGCCGATTGTCCCACCGATATTTCATGTCAGTTGACTTGATCGAGCGGTCGATCGTTGAATGGCCAGCTCAGATCAAGCTCATTCAATCAGACGCTTCGATTGTTCGGTCATCTTCTTTGACCGTTTGATCGCTCTAAGACTCATGTTGACAGTTTTGGTGCATATAATTTAATAACATCAACTATGAAGTAGTCATTAACAATTGTAGAATATGATGATTGCATTTAAGCAACCTATAATTTTATTCTATTTCTTTTTATTTTAATTCAAAATGAAAAAAGAAAATAATTGCATTATTATTTTTTTCACTTTCTGAAAATTTTGTCGTCTCTTAGAAAAATTATTACGTCCGGATGAGATAGGCACAGATATATCTTATTTTGATGATATTCTGATAGTATTTTTGATATTATAGAACAAAATGTCATCAATACTACTAAAATACCATGAGTCGTATCTATGCATTTTGGACGATGTCACCGCCACACTTATTTTTATTTAAAACGATAATGTAAATGTAAAATAAATAAAAAAATGTTTATTATATTTCTTTTTCTTAATTATATAACACTCAAATATTCAAACAAACTCTTAATTAAAAAAATATTATGAAATTAATAATTTTAATTAAAAGAAATTAAAATTGGAGTTAAAAATCTCAAATAAATGCCATTTTATTCCTTGTGAGCACATAAATCAGATAAAAACCATTTGAAATGACTTTTATTGTATNAATTAAAAGAAATTAAAATTGGAGTTAAAAATCTCAAATAAATGCCATTTTATTCCTTGTGAGCACATAAATAAGATAAAAGCCATTTGAAATGACTTTTATTGTGTTTTTTTTCCCCATCATTTATCTTTATTTATTTTATACATGTTTAGCCATGAAATAAACCACATTTTTTACATAGAAATACATAATCTTATTTTTTTTTATTAAATATCACATAATTTGATCATGCACTGGTAGCAAAAATCTTTGGCATAGCAAGTCTTGCCAAGCAAGAGCAGCAGCAAGGCAATGATGATGTTGATGATGGTTAATTGTGATAATTATTTTAAAATACTCAAATTTTAAAACCTAATTTTTAGCATTTTAAAAATAACTTAATTTATTTTTTGAATTAATTGTTTTTTTAGAAAAAATACTAAATAAATAAATTTTCTTTAAAAAAAAAGTCCCAAACAGGCCCTTATGTATGATTTACTTTCCTTTACTCAAATCCTAACAAAACCTAAATTATACTTGATGTGACAACAACAAATTTTATTATTTGACATGAAGCTTAAGACAATTTTTTTAAAAAAAAATATTCAAATTCAAAATAAAAATCATTCATATCACTGATTTGAGTGTGCTTATAGTTAAACTAATAGTCTCGATAAGATGAATCCAATGATACCAGAATTTGTCCAATTCAAGATCAATCAAGCTCGGATCGAGCCACTAAATCATATATGGAGGCTTTGAGTACTCAAGTGGAGGGAGGGTTAAATAAACTCCAAATTTAATATATTTAGAGACAAATCAAACGTCTCGACGAGAGAAAACCAACGAGCCTAAGATTATTTGATTCTGATGTTATGAAGGCCCTCAAATCAATAAAAACATCATATGATCAAGGAGTCTCAACTTGGGTCATTCGATAGAGTGATTATAGAAGTTATTTGTTGAATGACCAAAAAAACCCTCCCCTAGAGGCTATAAATAGACCTCCTCTCCACGTGAGGCAGAATAAAAATGAGTCGAATTCCAATGTTTTTTTGGGCTGAAGACCCGGCAATAACTTTTGGCATTTGTAGCCGCCGATAACTATCGAACTGTCTGTCGGCTGCCATCGAGCATTGTTGGCCGCCCCCTGCTTGTCGTTGTTGGTGAACTTTATTTGCTTAAGAAGTATCTCAAATATTGTGTAATGAATAACGTCGTATTTAAGATCCTACGATAACTCTCGACGACAATTGCTTACAATCGCCGTATTTGGAATACGACTTTCTTCAGCCACCTCAAATTTGTTATATGTTGTATAAAGATAAGTGGTGTCTCTAGCATAAAATAACAAACCTGAGAGGAGGGATTAGCCACCAACTAACAAATTACTACTGTAGTTTTTTTTTCACTACGGTCTTTATGGTTAACTGATGCTAATGCAGCTTCCAACTATAGTGTATGTTGTCAAGTATGAACTATGTAGATAATTGATACTGCAGCTATCAACCACGACTTATGTGGTTAACTGTTACTACAACAACCAACCACACTATGTGCAACTAATTGCGGAAGCATCTTCCAACTACGACATCCATGACTAACTGATGTTATTGTAATCACCAATTATGGCTTTCGTGGCCAACTAATATTGTTGGAGTCAGCATCTATGATCTGCCCCCGACTACACCTATGTCACCAACTATAATCCATGTGGTCAACTACTTCTCCAGCTCCAATTACGTCTTATGCGGCCAACTGACACTATTACAGACACCAACTATGACATTTGTAATCAACTACTATTGTTATGTCTTTTAACTATGACTTCTGTGAACAACTAATGTTATCGCAACCACCAACTCCAGTCATTGTAACAAATCACTGTCTTTATAGCAATCAACTACCGCTTTTATGGTATGCTATTGCCATTATCACCAAAAACTAAATTTGTTTTAGCTCAATTACATTTATTAAACCTGAATGACTATTATATATCTGTGATTAGCAACATTGTAATTTCATCTTCTCAAACAAGAGACGAATAGAACTATATACTTACACTCTTATAATAAATTACTTTAACTAGGCTAGACCCCGTGATTTTTTCCTTTATATGAGTTTTCCACCTAAGAAATCATGGTGTCTCCTATTACTTTTTTTTATCTGTGTTGAATCTTCGTGCAATACTAAAACAACGTATTATCACTCTACCGCAAGAAACTTTTTGGCACATAATAATACCTAAAGCTGAATCATGAAGTAGCCAGAAAAAAATAGTAGGTAGCTTTTGCAAGGACGACAAATGACATAAAATAAAGAGAAAGAACGGTCAATAATAGAGATAAAAACAAACAGAATAAAAAGAGCATATAATAATTTTGCTCTCTTCGATTTCTCCCCGCACAACAATCCACACATTTTTTGTTAAAAATAGAGTCTTAAATAGCCAACTTCAGTTAAAAATGCTCACAATATGAGATCATACATGCAAAACAAATCAAAAAAATGATCTCAAAATATACTGACATGATAGGCCCCAAAACCTCAGCAAAATCCAAATTTAATAAGGGGCGTTAACATACATACCACTCCAATTCTATTTATTTGCATATTTAACACCTCAACTTTATTATTTGCATTTATAACACTCCAATACTTCATATCACAGATCACTCTAACTTCTAAAAGGTGAAATACACAATTTAAGTTTAGCTGTTAGATTTATAAATACATAGGAATTGAGTGGCATGCATGCAAATCTACCCATAAATAATTACAAACGATACTGTCAATCAAACATCAAAACACCCAATGTGATATAAAAAACAAAATCAAAAATAAAAAAATGATCCCAAGCGGGCCCCTAGAAAATGAAATGTTCTAGATAAGCACGAAACCTATAGTGGCTTTGTTTTGATGCAGTAGAAAGTGATGAAAAAGGAACTCCATTTACAAAAGGAAACAATCCCAATAGAATGAGGTTCTTTCGAGCATGAAATCCACATAAGAATGCACTAAAGCGAAGACCACTATACAGAAAAGAAAATATTAACAAACCATAAATGGAGCTAGCAAGCATATCTAAAAGTTGAAGCCTCTGAAGTGGAACCAAAAAAATAAATGGTGATAGTAATTAAAAGAAGATGCAAGTATAGGAGGTTAGGAGTTAAGGAATACCGCACAATCATGTCAGTAGAGGTGGGGGTGGTGCAGCGCTATTTGTGAAGTGCAATCACTGGAAATAAAATAATTANCAGTAGAGGTGGGGGTGGTGCAGCGCTATTTGTGAAGTGCAATCACTGGAAATAAAATAATTAAAAAAAAAATTAGTGGGGGTAATAATAAAATCGTTGATTCAAGGTAACTGATATTAGGAATAATAAGTTGCTAAATATTTATATTGAAGAGATGATAGGCGTAACATCTATTGAAGATGAGAGATATCAACAATGGACTCAGATCATTGGCCCAGTTCATTAATAAATGTGAGAGAACAAATCTGGGAAAGTAAAGAAACTTGCTAGTTACATTTTTTGTCCAGGCATAGGGGTAAAATCAACATTGTTGTTTTACTTGGAAGATTTACATAAATACCACAGAATTCCTTATGTATTTACATTTCAACATCTAAACTTCAATTTTTATATGCACTCCACCTTGTCTATGCATGAAAAATGTGAATTTCACTTTTGAAACATTTTTATGTGTTATAAGAGAATTGTGTGGTTTAAGTGTAAAAAGTAATGTTCAGGTGTTAGATAGGTAAATACATAGGAATTGGATGGTGTGTATGAAAATGCCCCTTTTTACTTTCACGACTATTAAAACACTCTCAAATGTAAAGATTTAGATTTANTTATATGCACTCCACCTTGTCTATGCATGAAAAATGTGAATTTCACTTTTGAAACATTTTTATGTGTTATAAAAGAATTGTGTGGTTTAAGTGTAAAAAGTAATGTTCAGGTGTTAGATAGGTAAATGCATAGGAATTGGATGGTGTGTATGCAAATGCCCCTTTTTACTTTCACAACTATTAAAACACTCTCAAATGTAAAGATTTAGATTTAGAAAAGAAAAACATAAGAAGATGGAATTATCATTTCAAAACTATGTTTATAAGTAGAGTTGTCAAAATAGTTTGTTGTTAAGGAGCCCGTGTTCGATTCGTTTATTGAACACACAAGCCAAGCGTGAACAATTTTTTTAACTCTATTTATAAATGAACATAACATAAAGAAAGATTAGTTCATTCTTGTTCGGCTCATTCTAGCTCAAAATAATTACAAAGTAATATTTATTAATATTAGTTTTTATACTTTATTTAAAAAATGCAAAATTTTATAATAAATTATTTGGGTGACACAATTATAAAAAATATAATTTTAAGTGTTATATATATGTAAATACATGAAATTTGGCGGGTATGTATATAAAAGTTTCTAAAAGCCCTCCCGAAGCTAATTTTAGGTTTCAGGTGTTACAAATGTAAATATAAAGGATTTGGGTATTATGCATGTAAATTCTCCTAAAAATCTATGTCTGGGCCACCTACAGCTTCTACAATAGATATTTTAAAAATATATAAATAAGAAATGGGTGGTATGGCATGCACGTACAAAATACCTTAAAATTCTTCCCGTGCTACTGAAAAAAAATCAGAAAAATTATTGCATCAGGAGTCCTGATGCAGTTTTGCATCAAGACTCCAAACAGTGTCTGTCACTTGTACAGGCAGACTCGCCTTAATAAAAAAATTTAATTTAATAAATGGGTGAGTTTGTCTGTGCACGTGGCAGACCCTAATTGGAGTTATGATGCAAAACTGTATCAGANAAATAAGAAATGGGTGGTATGGCATGCACGTACAAAATACCTTAAAATTCTTCCCGTGCTACTGAAAAAAAAATCAGAAAAATTATTGCATCAGGAGTCCTGATGCAATTTTGCATCAAGACTCCAATCAGTGTCTCACTTGTACAGGCAAACTCGCCTTAATAAAAAAATTTAATTTAATAAATGGGTGAGTCTGTCTGTGCACGTGGCAGACCCTAATTGGAGTTATGATGCAAAACTGTATCAGGGCTCCTGATGCAATAATTTTTCGAAAAATTTAGCCCCCATGCCTGGCTTTTGGTCCCACACCCGTAAAATGAAAGTTATTATTGAAGTTTAGAAGTATAAAAGAGTCTGAAAAATGCAAATTATTGTGATGCACGGCATCAAAAGTTGTACATTTGACGATAAAGAATTACATGAATTTTGTTTTTAATCGAACTGGTGAAATAATTAAATGAGTCTAAAATTAGTTTATTTGAAAAATCAAGCTTAAATCCACTCGAATATGAATATAGATTATTCACGAGCTATTTCGAACACGAGTCTAATATAGAATATCATTCATAGTCCCTATTTACAAGCAACCAAAAGAGTTTTGTTTTGAGANTGAGTCTAAAATTAGTTTATTTGAACAATCAAGCTTAAATCGACTCGAATATGAATATAGATTATTCACGAGTTATTTCGAACACGAGCCTAATATAGAATATCATTCACAGTCCCTATTTACAAGCAACCAAAAGAGTTTTGTTTTGAGGNGGTTACGACAACAACTCGAAAGGCTACAAGTTATACAATCCAAATACAGGGAAAACAACCATCAGCAGAGATATCATATTTGATGAAGGAGAAGAATGAGACTGGGGACTACATGCTGAAGACTACAACTTTTTCCCATACTTTCAAGAAGAAGACGTAGAGCAGCCAAGGATCGAGGAAGCAAGAGAAGAGCCTACTACTCCACAAACAACAAATAATCAAAGCAACTCATCGTCATCAACTTCACAAGAAAATTCAAGTGAAAGAGTACCACGCTTCAGAAGATTAGAAGATCTTTATGAGGTAACTATGAATCAAGATAATCTTACTCTTTTTTGTCTCTTTGCCGACTGTGAACCCATGGACTTCCAAGAAGCCATACAAAGCAAGAAGTGGAAAGATGGAATGGAT
>JXCR01091087.1:73561-86775 GCA_002079205.1 Phalaenopsis hybrid cultivar | reverse complement strand
TGATAGAAATCTAGAGAGTATTTCCCACCCCTCCAGGCTCTCCTGTGTTGTGTTCTGTTCATGCTGCAGCTGCTAGGCTTGCCAAACATGGCAAAAGCTTCCAGCCAAAGGCATGGCAAACCGGCAAGTCACAAAACGGCGATGGTAAGCCCCATGTAGGGGCTTGCTTTAACTATCCTTTTGTAGTTTTCACAATAAAGTAATAATTGTTCCTTCTCTTACTTGTCAAGGTTTTGTTTTAAAATGTCTGGTTACTGGTACCAATAACCAGCTTCATATTGTGAAGCTGTTTCTGAAGTTTCCAGCTTTTGTAAGAGAATGAACTAAATGAAATAGTGGTCATGCTCGTTGTGGGATATTAACTCTCTATCATTTTATTGATGCTTAATTGTTTATCATATCTTCCATTGATCTTATATCAAAAAGCACAACGAAACACAAGATATACCTGCTGCAAAGTGTCATTGCCTCCATGATCCTTTGCCTTCCATCAATAAGGAAGCATAAAGAAGCTCATTCCAGGTGTCAGGAACCCCAGGCAAGCACCAATGGCTGCAATCCTGGATTTTCTCAGCTGCAATAAGCTCTTCTTCTGAGTTGTACTTCTTTCTATAGATAGAGGGGTGGCCATCCTTTCTATAGTCTGTGAGTCTACTAACGTTAAGGTAGAGCACTGGTGTTTNCTATAGATAGAGGGGTGGCCATCCTTTCTATAGTCTGTGAGTCTACTAACGTTAAGGTAGAGCACTGGTGTTCTCATTTTTTGGAATACCCCCTCTAAAGAAATCATTTTTTTGGGGTATTTTTTTAAGAAAGTTTTATTGTAAATTGGCTCAATTTCCTTGTGGCACCGACCACCAGAGTTCCACTGCCCACCTCTATCACCAAATAAGAAGAGGGAACAATTAGGTTAGATTAGAGAATTTTGATTAGCTAAAAGCAAATTTTTCAAGTGCAAGGGTAAGGAACTCTGCAAGTGTAAAAGGGCTTTGGAAGCAAAATCNTGTGGCACCGACCACCAGAGTTCCACTGCCCACCTCTATCACCAAATAAGAAGAGGGAACAATTAGGTTAGAATTAGAGAATTTTGATTAGCTAAAAGCAAATTTTTCAAGTTACAAGGGTAAGGAACTCTGCAAGTGTAAAAGGGCTTTGGAAGCAAAATAACATCGAAATTTAAGCAGCAAATTTAAGACTCAGGCGCACCATCATAAGATAGCAAATTTTATGGCGATCAATGAAACCAAACATATCTATGCATAAGATTTGGTTATTCTATAAATTAAATAGAAAAAAATTTACCATGAAAATATGATTCTACTAATCCTAGGATAAAAAAGACCAACACAAAAATACCAGATACAAATGCCAAGCAACTAACCACCTACTGAACTNAATGAAACCAAACATATCTATGCATAAGATTTGGTTATTCTATAAATTAAATAGAAAAAAATTTACCATGAACATATGATTCTACTAATCCTAGGATAAAAAAGAACAACACAAAAATACCAGATACAAATGCCAAGCAACTAACCACCTACTGAACAATCGATTTAAATAAGATAAATATGTGAAGAAATAATTAATTTGTGAAGGGCTCTTTCCTTCTTTCATGATTCGGGCTTCTATAGAGCCTTGTAATCCTTTTACAAATATCCCCTAGACCTCTTCTATATAGCATATTTACAATTAGATCCCTCAAAATAAGATACAAATCTCAACACTCCCCCCTTCAAAATGGGCAAAAGATATCCACTAAGCCGATCTTGTCACATAATTTAGACAAATATAATGATCTAAGTCCTTCAGTGAGGAGATCAGCTACTAACTCTCCAGTGGCTACATGACTTAGCTTAAGTAGCCTGTTATTCAGCTGTTCTTTGATGTTGAATCTATCAATCTCCACGTGTTTGGTTCTATCGTGTTGAACTGGGATGTTGGCAATGTTGATTGCTGACTTGTTGTCACACCATTACTTCATTTGAATTTCTTAATCCAACTTGAGCTCGACCAACAAAGCTCTCCGCCACATCATCTCGGCAACTCCTACGGCCATGGTCCTGTACTTTGCCTCTGCAGTTGACCTCACTATTGCATATTGTTTCTTGCTCTTCAAAAAGGCCAAGTTGTCACCTACAAACATGCAGTATCCTGAGGTGGATCCGTCATTTGTACAACTCGCCTGGTCAACATCACAATGGCCCTCAATGTCTATGTGTTTGTTCTTCCTGGAGTTCAATCCTTTTCCTAGGACACTCTCCAAGTAAATCAGAATCCGATACACTGCATCCATATGACCCTTCCTTGAATCATGCATATAGCGACTCAGCACGCTCACTGCAAGTGAGATGTCGGGACGCATATGACTCAGATAGATCAGATGGCCCACCAGTCTTTAGTATCTCACACGATCGATTGACTCTTTTATCTTTGCACTCAACTTGATATTTTTATCAATTGAAGAGACTGCAAGCTTACATCTCAGCATGCATGTTTCTGCGAGAAAATTTAATATATGCTCTCTGAGATAAGATCATCCTCTTTGGTCCACAAACCACCTCAATCTCAATGAAGTACTTAAGTTGTCTAAGGTCCTTCACCTCAAAATCTTCGCCCAATTTAGCATATTATTGAGTAATCTATGCCTCATCATCACCATTGATAATTATATCAACATACACGACAAGCAAAGTGATGCAATCACCATTTTGACGAAAGAACACCGTATGGTCAACATTGATCTGCTGATACCTCATGCCCGCCATATTTTTCTAAACTTGTCAAACCAAGCTTGAGAAGATCGCTTCAAGCCACTAAAACGACTTCCTAAGCCTGCACACTTTGCCCACTGTCTAACACAATTCAAATTCACTAAAGAAAACAATCATGCTCACAAACAGTCTTTTCTCTATTAGGCTCCAACAAACATAACCTTTTTTTGTAGTAGAATAACCCATGAAAACACGTTTCACAACTCTATGATCCAATTTCTCTACTGTTGATCTGTTGTCCTACACAAAACATACAACCAAAAACTTTCAATGAGAGGATTTCGCTACTATCTCCTTTCGATATTTGACAATGAGACTTCTACTTCAACACTCATAAGGGCATTCTGTCGATCAATTGAGTCGTTGTTAAAACTGTTTGCCCCCCCCCCCAGCGCTTTGATACATTCTTNTTTTCCCCCCCCCCCCCCAGTGCTTTGATACATTCTTCGTGAATATCATGCTTCAAGCTACCTCTAGAAATTGTATATTCTTCCTCCCAACAACTCCGTTTTGTGTCGGTATATATGAACATGTGATTTGATGTTGTATTTCTTGGGCTGATAAGTATTCCCCAAACGTCTTGTTGGTATACTTTATCGCATTATCAGACCTCAACACCTTAACTACTGCATCGTATTGAGCTTGAATCACCTTGTGAAGGGCTTTAAAGCTGGCAAGTACATCACTTTTGTTCATCATCAGATATAACCAAGTAACATGAAAAATATAATCGATGAAACACACAAAATATTTGTAATCATCCATAGAAGTTGTAGAACAAGGTCCTCATACATCTGAATTACCAATAAAAAAACATAAAAACTCCTTTTACCAGAACTAACATAAGAGCTCATAATATGTTTACCAAACTTACAAGCATCACACACAAGTTTTTGTTTATTTATTTTTTCATACAAGGATAGATACAAATGACTCATTAGACTAAACAAAGAGCATCATATGTGTTTGTGATGTAGTAGCAAAACATTCTTCACACTCCTCTCAGATCCTTCTACTCCAGTATTTTCAACCATGGATGTCAAGGCTGAGTCCATCCACTCTTTATCCAAGTATCAAATTTCACTATATCACGTGTCAGTCCTAAGACTCCGACCATTCTCTTCTCTTGAAAGATCACTTTTGGAATATCAAATGAAACAACATAATTTAGTTAGAGTATAATGACTTTAATAAATAAAAGTTTGCTGGAAAGGACGGAGCATTCAAAACATTAGATAAAGTCATAAAATTGATACACCTCACTATACTCCTTACCAATCACAGGCAATGTTTTGTCATTAGTGATCTAAATGCTCTCTGGAACTGCTATGGATGGGAAGAGAACTCACTTGTAGCACCTGTCACATGTCGAGATGCACCAGAGTCTATTATCCATTCTGGTGATGTGGAGGATTAGAGACAAGAGCATGTGTATCATGAGCACCTTGGTTGAGTGAACATTACTAGCAGTGTTCCCCTTGAATGACGATAAGTAGGGGTGTAAACGAGTCGAACACGAGCGAGCCCAAACTCAACTCGTGTTCGACTCGTTTATATTTCGAGCTCAAAAAGTGTGTTCGTGTTCGACTCGTTTGCTTAGCGAGTCGAACACGAGTTGTTCGTGAACAAAAAATCGTTCTAACAACCCAAATCACGTAGTCATACGATGTTAAGAGTTGAGGCAAGTTTTAAAAATTATTATTTATATTAAAACATTATTTGAATCTAACTTAATATTTTTTATTCTATTTTCTTAATTATTACTTTTAATTGATTGATGAGTAGTATTTCGAGTCAAAATAAGCCGAACAAGAACGAACAAATCTTTGTACGTGTCCGGCTCGTTAACTTAGCGAACAAGTCGAACACGAGCTATTCGCAAACGAGTCATTTTGACGGTCATAACGACAAGGTGGATGCATCCTCAATCATATTATATGCCGCTCTTTATTTCCTCTTCAGCATCTCTAGTAACTCGTGATCCTCATCGATGAAGACTACCCGCATTTTTCCATCGTTCTTTTCTACCATCAGATTTTGCCGCATCCCTCTATGCCAACCCATGGGCCCCTACAATTACGACCACGGTCTCTAGACTGTCCACATCCACCCTTCTCTCTTTCCTTGGGTGGTTTGGACAAGCCATGCTCCGGTATCCCACTTCTCCACAGTTGAAGCACATGCGAGTCTCCTCCCGAGCACGTCATGCTTAAGCTCGATCTTGCCAAAGCTCATCGCGTACCCAGAAGTCCACTCGAGTCAGAGTGTGGCCTCATACAACTCTCCACTTGTATCATCAATTTAACTATTCATCAGCCTTCGTCAATCTCTCACACATGAAGAACCAAATTTCTCTCCTCAATTACAAACAGACGGAGCCCCTCACTTGAAAATACCAGCACACAAGAGACTCGTCTCCTTTCCTGATTTTCAAAAACTACAACATAGACGAAGCCCCAATCTTCCCTACCTTCTTCCCAGCCTTGTCGAAACCATTCCTGCATTTACTATAGAACTTCATCGTTCCACGCACGACCCAACCTGAAGCCTTCACGCTCGTCTTTCTCTTCTGCTCTCTGCATGCATAACTCCCACTGCCATGTTGGAATGAGAATCACACAGAGAAAATCAATCCTTCGCCTTTCGTTGCTCCCTGTTAGATTGCACTAGCCCATTTACTTTGGTTCTTCTATTGTTCAACTCTCATATCCGTATACGCAAATCGAGCCCCACTCTGCTCATCCTTGATCTTCCTAATTGGAATAGCACACATAAACTTTTCCGTCTCTACTTGTAGTCACTCGATTTGATGCCCAAGCTGCGTCACTTGTTCATTCATGCGAGTGCCTTCATCACGCGATCCAACTAGTGCAACGCAAGGACGAACCGATCACGTGCCTTCATCCCGCTATCCCTTCTCAGCGGCGAGGACGAACCCCCATGCCTTCCCAATTAGCACAATTGTATCGCGAGGAAGAAACGGCGACTGCTAGGCTCCTACACCAACCAAGAAATGATAAATTTGGTAGAATTATTTCCTTCATTCATGTGTTCGGCTTCCATGAAGCCTCATAATCCTTTTCCAGATAATTCTAGGCTTCTTCTATATTTTTTATTTACAATTTATTTAGGTTTATATTTAATGTAGAGTTATTTTTATAAATAGATGAAATCTAAGAATTCATTTGTATATGCTATAATTTGTAAAGCTATATATAAGCACGTCATCAATGAAATTAAAAACTTTTTTTTAGCAATTCTTTCTTGATGGTATCAGAGTCCTAGCAACCTCAGATCTTATGGTGCGTTTGGGGTAGTTTGTGCTTATCCAGATAAGCAGTTTATCCTAAAATGCGAACTGCAGAGTTCGACCTGAAATCTGCGTTTAGTATAAAAACCCAACCGCATTTTTGATAAGTTGTCGAAACATAATTTGGAAACGGCTTTTTAAAAACGACGGCCACACTTGTAAGCTGCCCCAAACAGGCCCTTGGCTTTCATCTCTTCCCAGAAAAACTGATCACAACTGTATTGCGGAAAATATTTGCGTGCGTGAGACATACACAACACTGGGTACTTCAGAAGTTATCCAGAGGGTAGAGGGTGCATTGTACCCCCTTTAACCTTTTAACCTAAATAAAGTTGTAACTATCAGAACTACAGAAGCGGAACTTGGGTTGGGTTACAGGTAGGTTGCGGATATAAACCCTGCAAATATTTTCCCTCTATCGCAGCGTTCGGTCAATTCGGAAGAAGAAGCAGAAGGATAGGCTCGAGTGTTGCGACTGGCTTCGAGATCGCGTGGGCTAAGGCATAAGATTGATCATTGAGGGAGATGCTGCAAGGAGGAGAACATAGATCTCGTTGGTTGTTTGAGTCAGAGCGAGCAGAGAAGTGGCGCTTGTAGCTTCGTGCGGAGAGAGGCGNGGATAGGCTCGAGTGTTGCGACTGGCTTCGAGATCGCGTGGGCTAAGGCATAAGATTGATCATTGAGGGAGACGCTGCAAAGAGGAGAACATAGATCTCGTTGGTTGTTTGAGTCAGAGCGAGCAGAGAAGTGGCGCTTGCAGCTTCGTGCGGAGAGAGGCGGAAGGTGTCGCGAGTACGAAGCGGGGAAGGTCACGCAGAGGCTCACGAAACAAGGATTGCATGCAGATCTGTGTGAGGGAGTGGCGACTTCATACAGAGAGACAGAAGCGAAGCATTGATCGTGCAAAGAGAATCGCACATGGCTCCGGTAGAGTGAAGGCCTCTATTGCGGCTTGCGGGAATGACGGGAAGGATCGTGTCACTGTGCAAAGAGGGCAACATGCGAAGAAGGGAGGATCGATCAACAAAAAGTGCTACTTCTGTGATTTTAGGAGGATTTNCATTACAGAGAGACAGAAGCGAAGCATTGATCGTGCAAAGAGAATCGCACATGGCTCCGGTAGAGTGAAGGCGCGGGAATGACGGGAAGGATCGTGTCACTGTGCAAAGCGGGCAACATGCGAAGAAGGGGAGGATCGATCAACAGAAAGTGCTAATTTTGTGATTTTAGGAGGATTCCGACGTGGGAAGTGCGAATAGGGACGAAGATATGGCTTGCATTCAGAGGGATACAGTAAGTAACCTTGCGGCTGTGTTTTTGCGTACAGAGGGGATCAGCCTTCGTGCGGTCTAAGGCAAGTGAGTCACAAGAATTTGAAGGGAGGAGAGTCTCATCAGTCTACACTCTCAAGGAGAGTTGACTGATGCTCAAAAGGATACCTGCATGTGCTACAACTGTGGAAAAGTGGGATAGCTAAGCAAAGCTTGTCCAAAGCTACTTAAAGAAAGAGAAACAGGTGGGCNAGTCTACACTCTCAAGGAGAGTTGACTGATGCTCAAAAGGATACCTGCATGTGCTACAACTGTGGAAAAGTGTGATAGCTAAGCAAAGCTTGTCCAAAGCTACTTAAAGAAAGAGAAACAGGTGGGTGTGGACAATATAGAGGTTGTGGTCAAAGTCTTGGAGGCCAAAGAGGTAGAAGAGGTGGCTACCACGCAAATTTGATGGTAGTAAAGGAGAGAGAGACGGGTGATTTTATCGATGAGGATCACGAGTTACTAGACATGTTGAAGAAGAAGCAGAGAGCAGATGTGATGTCACTGAGGATGCATCTATCTTATCTTCGTCCAAGGGAAACACTACTATTTATGCTCACTTAGCCAAAAATACGCATAAAACACGTTCTTACCTTTATATCCACCACAAGATCATCATAATTGATATTAGATTCTGATGCATCTCGACATGTGATAGGTAACACTAGGGAGTTGTCTTTCTATACTCATCTAGCAATTCCAGAGAGTATTCAGATAGCTGATGGCACAACATAGTCTGTGGTTGCTGAGGGTATAGTGAGANACAATATAGAGGTTGTGGTCAAAGTCTTGGAGGCCAAAGAGGTAGAAGAGGTGGCTACCACGCAAATTTGATAGTAGTAAAGGAGAGAGAGACGGGTGATTTTTATCGATGAGGATCACGAGTTACTAGACATGTTGAAGAAGAAGCAGAGAGCAGCATGTGATGTCACTGAGGATGCATCTATCTTATCTTCGTCCAAGGGAAACACTACTATTTATGCTCACTTAGCCAAAAATACGCATAAAACACGTTCTTACCTTTATATCCACCACAAGATCATCATAATTGATATTAGATTCTGATGCATCTCGACATGTGATAGGTAACACTAGAGAGTTGGTTTTCTATACTCATCTAGCAATTCCAGAGAGTATTCAGATAGTTGATGGCACAACATAGTCTGTGGTTGTTGAGGGTATAGTGAGGTATATTGATTCATGACTTTATCCAATGTTTTGCATGCCCCTAACTTTCTAGTGAACCTTTTATCCATCAGCGTCATGATTCTCCAGTTAAAATATATTGNTTCCCCCCCCCCCCCCAGTGCTTTGATACATTCTTCGTGAATATCATGCTTCAAGCTACCTCTAGAAATTGTCTATTCTTCCTCCCAACTACTCCGTTTTGTGTCAGTATATATTAACATGTGATTTGATGTTGTATTTCTTGGGCTGATAAATATTCCCCAAACATCTTGTTGGTATACTCTATCTCATTATCAGACCTCAACACCTTAACTACTGCATCGTATTGAGCTTGAATCACCTTGTGAAGGTCTTTAAAGCTGGCAAGTACATCACTTTTGTTCATCATCAGATATAACCAAGTAACATGAAAAATATAATCGATGAAACACACAAAATATTTGTAATCATCCATAGAAGTTGTAGAACAAGGTCCTCATACATCTGAATTACCAATAAAAAACATAAAAACTCCTTGTACCAGAACTAACATAAGAGCTCATAGTATGTTTACCAAACTTACAAGCATCACACACAAGTTTTTGTTTATTTATTTTTTCATACAAGGATAGATACAAATGACTCATTAGACTAAACGAAGAGCATCATATGTGTTTGTGATGTAGTAGCAAAACATTCTTCACACTCCTCTCAGATCCTTCTACTCCAGCATTTTCAACCATGGATGTCAAGGCCGAGTCCATCCACTCTTTATCCAAGTATCAAATTTCACTATGTCACGTGTCAGTCCCAAGACTCCGACCACTCTCTTCTCTTGAAAGATCACTTTTGGAATATCAAATGAAACAACATAATTTAGTTAGAGTATAATGACTTTAATAAATAAAAGTTTGCTGGAAAGGACGGAGCATTCAAAACATTAGATAAAGTCATAAAATTGATACACCTCACTATACTCCTTACCAATCACAGGCAATGTTTTGTCATTAGTGATCTGAATGCTCTCTGGAACTACTATGTATGGGAAGAGAACTCACTTGTAGCACCTGTCACATGTCGAGATGCACCAGAGTCTATTGTCCATTCTGGTGATGTGGAGGATTAGAGACAAGAGCATGTGTATCATGAGCACCTTGGTTGAGTGAACATTACTAGCAGTGTTCCCCTTGAATGACGATAAGTAGGGGTGTAAAAGAGTCGAACACGAGCGAGCCCAAACTCAACTCGTGTTTGACTCGTTTATATTTCGAGCTCAAACAGTGTGTTCGTGTTCGACTCGTTTGCTTAGCGAGTCGAACATGAGTTGTTCATGAACAAAAAATCGTTCTAATAACCCAAATCACGTAGTCATAAGATGTTAAGAGTTAGGGCAAGTTTTAAAAATTATTATTTATATTAAAACATCATTTGAATCTAACTTAATATTTTTTATTCTATTTTCTTAATTATTACTTTTAATTGATTGATGAGTAGTATTTCGAGTCAAAATAAGCCGAACAAGAACGAACAAATCTTTGTACGTGTCCGGCTCGTTAACTTAGCGAACAAGTCGAACACGAGCTATTCGCAAACGAGTCATTTTGACGGTCATAACGACAAGGTGGATGCATCCTCAATCATATTATATGCCGCTCTTTATTTCCTCTTCAGCATCTCTAGTAACTCGTGATCCTCATCGATGAAGACTACCCGCATTTTTCCATCGTTCTTTTCTACCATCAGATTTTGCCGCATCCCTCTATGCCAACCCATGGGCCCCTACAATTACGACCACGGTCTCTAGACTGTCCACATCCACCCTTCTCTCTTTCCTTGGGTGGTTTGGACAAGCCATGCTCCGGTATCCCACTTCTCCACAGTTGAAGCACATGCGAGTCTCCTCCCGAGCACGTCATGCTNCGAACAAATCTTTGTACGTGTCCGGCTCGTTAACTTAGCGAACAAGTCGAACACGAGCTATTCGCAAACGAGCCATTTTGACGGTCATAACGATAAGGTGGATGCATCCTCAATCATATTATATGTCGCTCTTTATTTCCTCTTCAGCATCTCTAGTAACTCGTGTCCTCATCGATGAAGTCTACCCACGTTTTTCCATTGTTCTTTTCTACCATCAGATTTTGCCCGGATCCCTCTATGCCAACCCATGGGCCCCTACAATTACGACCACGGTCTCTAGACTGTCCACATCCACCCTTCTCTCTTTCCTTGGGTGGTTTGGACAAGCCATGCTCAGGTATCCCACTTCTCCACAGTTGAAGCACATGCGAGTCTACTCTCGGGCACGTCATGCCTAAGCTCGATCTTGCCAAAGCTCATCGCGTACCCAGAAGTCCACTCGAGTCAGAGTGTGGCCTCATACAACTCTCCACTTGTATCATCAATTTAACTATTCATCAGCCTTCGTCAATCTCTCACACATGAAGAACCAAATTTCTCTCCTCAATTACAAACAGACGGAGCCCCTCACTTGAAAATACCAACACACGAGAGTCTCGTCTCCTTTCCTGATTTTCAAAAACTACAACATAGACGAAGCCCCAATCTTCCCTACCTTCTTCCCAGCCTTGTCGAAACCATTCCTGCATTTACTATAGAACTTCATCGTTCCACGCACGACCCAACCTGAAGCCTTCACGCTCGTCTTTCTCTTCTGCTCTCTGCATGCATAACTCCCACTGCCATAATGGAATGAGAATCACACAGAGAAAATCAATCCTTCGCCTTTCGTTGCTCCCTATTAGATTGCACTAGCCCATTTACTTTGGTTCTTCTGTTGTTCAACTCTCATATCCGTATACGCAAATCGAGCCCCACTCTGCTCATCCCTGGTCTTCCTAATTGGAATAGCACGCATAAACTTTTCCGTCTCTACTTGTAGTCACTCGATTTGATGCCCAAGCTGCGTCACCTGTTCATTCATGCGAGTGCCTTCATCACGCGATCCAACTAGTGCAACGCAAGGACGAACCGATCACGTGCCTTCATCCCGCTATCCCTTCTCAGCGGCGAGGACGAACCCCCGTGCCTTCCCAGTTAGCACAATTGTATCGCGAGGAAGAAACGGCGACGGCTAGGCTCCTACACCAACCAAGTAATGATAAATTTGGTAGAATTATTTCCTTCATTCATGCGTTCGGCTTCCATGAAGCCTCATAATCCTTTTACAGATAATTCTAGGCTTCTTCTATATTTCTTATTTACAATTTATTTAAGTTTATATTTAATGTAGAGTTATTTTTATAAATAGATGAAATCTAAGAATTTATTTGTATATGCTATAATTTGTAAAGCTATATATAAGCACGTCATCAATGAAATTAAAAACCTTTTTTTAGCAATTCTTTCTTGATGGTATCAGAGTTCTAGCAACCTCAGATCTTAGGGTGCGTTTGGGGTAGTTTGTGCTTATCCAGATAAGCAGCTTATCCAGATAAGCAGCTTATCCAGATAAGCAGCTTATCCTAAAATGTGAACTGCGGGGTTCGACCTGCGGTCTGCGTTTAGTGTAAAAACCCAACCGCATTTTTGATAAGTTGTCGAAACATAATTTGGAAACGGCTTTTTAAAAACGACGGACACACTTGTAAGCTGCCCCAAACAGGCCCTTGGTTTTCATCTCTTCCCAGAAAAGCTGATCACAACTGTATANCTTCCATGGAGCCTCATAATCCTTTTACAGATAATTCTAGGCTTCTTCTATATTTCTTATTTACAATTTATTGAGGTTTATATTTAATGTAGAGTTATTTTTATAAATAGATGAAATCTAGGAATTTATTCGTATATGCTATAATTTGTAAAGCTATATATAAGCACGTCATCAATGAAATTAAAAAAAAAATTGTAGCAATTCTTTCTTGATGGTATCAAAGTCATAACCTAGCAACCTCAGATCTTAGGGTGTGTTTGGGGTAGTTTGTGTTTTTTCAGATAAGCAGCTTATCCTAAAATGCGAACTGCGGAGTTTAACCTGTAGTCTGAGTTTAGTGTAAAAACCCAACCGTATTTTTGATAATTTGTCGAAACATAATTTGCAAACGGCTTTTTAAAAACGACGGCTACACTGCCCCAAACGGGCCCTTGGTTTTCATCTCTTCACAGAAAAGCTGATCACAACCGTATAGCGAAAATATTTGAGTGTGTAAGACATACCCAGCACTGGGCACTTCGGAAGTTATTCAAAGGCTAGAGGGGGCATTGTACCCCCTTTAACCTTTTAACCCAAGTAAAGTTGTAACTGTCGGAACTACAGAAGCGGAAATTGGGTTACAGGTAGGTTGCGGATATAACCCCTGCAAATATTTTCCCTCTATCGCAGAGTTCGGTCAATTGGGAAGAAGAAGCAGAAGGACAGGCTCGAGTGTTGCGACTGGCTTCGGATCGCGTGGGCTAAGGCCTAAGATTGATCATTGAGGGAGACGCTGCAAGGAGGAGAACATAGATCTCGTTGGTTGTTTGAGTCAGAGCGAGCAGAGAAGCGGCGCTTGCAGCTTCGTGCGGAGAGAGGCAGAAGGCGTCGCGAGTACGAAGCGGGGAAGGTCACGCAGAGGCTCACGAAACAAGGATTGCATGCAGATCTGTGTGAGGGAGTGGCGACTTCATTACAGGGAGACAGAAGCG
>JXCR01091087.1:26140-54815 GCA_002079205.1 Phalaenopsis hybrid cultivar | reverse complement strand
GATATGTATGAAAAGCCCTCAATAAATGCATATGATGAGGAAGCTTTTAATCTCAGAATGTCAAAATAAACTTCAGTGACAGATCACATCAACTACTTCAACTTAATCACTTCGTGAACATCAAGTTCGACAACAAAATTTATGTTTTACATTTTAGGTCCGCTTTTGTCATTTCCCAAAAGCTGGAATGGTATTGTGATAGTAATTAGTAGTTTCTAAGGGTTTTCCGAATACAGCTTAGTGGTATGAGAAATCTCATCATTTACAAGAACATCAAACTACACAAAATAAAGGAAATAGCATCACTATTGCATCCTTATTAAAATGGGATATGTTATTTTGACCCCCAATTAATGAACTAAGTTAAAAGAGCAATTTTGTAATGTAGCACCGCCACCTACCACATCTCACCTACCGCTCACCTACCGGCCACCTACCGGCCACCTACCACTCACCTACCTCCCACCTACCACTCTCTTGCTTCTATAAATAAAGAGGGTGTGAGGCCTAGGAGAGCNTTTATGTTTTACATTTTAGGTCCGCTTTTGTCATTTCCCGAAAGCTGGAATGGTATTGTGATAGTCATTAGTAGTTTCTACACAAAATAAAGGAAATAGCATCACTATTGCATCCTTATTAAAATGGGATCTTTAAGAGTGATCATAAATGTATACTTGTTATGATATTGACTCTTTATGGGCTGAAGTCATCTTAAATTTATCACCCTTGCAAATAATTGTGATGGGTAAATGAGTTATTGTTGTTTAGCTTTAAACAATAAATTTCACTGAAAACAGTTGTATATTTTATAATTTTCTAAGATTGTTATACGTTAATTATATTTATGCCCAAATTGATTTGATTTGGATTCGAAAGCATTTTAATAGTCAAAACCTCTCCAATTAAGATTTTATGTCAACGCGATCATTATTAAGATATCTAAAAGATATTATTCTGTCACGTTAAACGCTATTGACTCTATTTATCTGCTTGCAAAGAATCAAGTCTATGATGTATATATTATTTAAATTCGTTCAATCATTCTTTATAACCAAGCAAATGTGTGACTAGTATCAGTAACACAAATTACCATGGTATAAACTAATAATAACAACGAAGCAAGTTTTGCTCGATTAAAATTAAAATCTATGGAAAAGCAAATATCCAGAACAATCGCTAATTTTAGAATATGGTAGACATATGGCCTCCATCTCCATCTCAAGAACTCATCATCAAACCTCCCATTCTTATAGCAATCAAAATCAATGTCAATATAAGAGCAAAAATAGGGAATTAATAAGGCTTTGGTCGAATCTCTTGCCCATCTTCCATTAATTATATCACAGTTCTTTTAAGAATCTCCTATTGTCATAACAAAAATGTCATAGTCATCGTGTTTTATTATAGAGAAGTTTACAGCTCTCAATTTTCCGGAAAAAAAATACAATTAAACTACTTCATTAAATACTATCATTGTACCACTAAACCATCTACCCATTCTTCAAAATATTGTCAAATAGAAGTTCTGTTACCTAGTAAACATTTCAATCCAGTAAATTCACATAACTTCATTCGTTGGCTCCTCCAATTCAAATCAAAATGAAACCAAAAAGTTGCCTTCAGATGTATCCATACAGAAGTGTGGTCTTTGTGTATGTAGCACAAGTAATATAATATTTTCTAGTTTGATGTTAATATCATGAAGAATTTTTTATAATGCTCCACGATATCCAACAATAGTTATTTATAATCGGGTTTGTTTCGAGAGATGAATTGAAGATCCATTGAATAATGTAGTGGATCTAACATCAGGAGTTGTCAGTTATTAAAGATAAAAATTGATCCATCATGTGCAATGCTCATATGGTTTTCTTTTCTTTTCTTTTTCTTCTTTTTTTTTTTTTGAGGGGGTGTGGAGTATAATATCTTCCTTTGATGAAATTGCAATGACTTTTCTCAATGAATTTTAGACGCTTTTGTATCTTTAGTATCATAAGAAGTTGATGTTCAAAATTCTCCTGAGATATAAAGTAATAATAATTCTTACATTAATGACTTCTTGTTTCCAATAGAATTTCTGTGGAAGAATTTCTAAAAGACCTTAAGAGAGATATTTCCAAAGATTCTTTAACCTGGAAGTTGAAATGTCTTGTCTTTGATAATTTTAACGTTATTTTTCACTTTTATGGCCGTGGTATCTTCTAATAAATGGTTAATTATGAGGATTGTGCTTGTCTTCTCAATAATATAATCTCCTCTCCTACCAGAAGAATAACAAATTTGATCATTCATTGGTGCCTGAATTCTAACATTCCATATCGATTGTCGTCCAACGTCTACCAAATACTAAATTGTAGCAACCATCAACCAATTACATAAAATGCAGGTCTTCTATATCACTCATCTTATCAAAAGAATGATCAAGCCAACTAATTACCACCACAAAAATCCTTATATTGTCCATTAATAGTCATCTAACCTTACAAAGGATTAGTGTCTAGCATTCATCAACCGTCAACATCTCACAACCTTCTTCAATGTTGCTTGTTCTCCCTACTTGTCAAAAGATCCCTACTATCACCTAATTTCAAATATTTCCCATCAATCCTCATCAGACACCTGCTAATGTTTGATATCTTTTGCCTTTCAACCACCAACATCTGATGATCATCTTATCAATCTCTTGATCTCCACTCATATCAAGAGAAGGATCAAGCTAACAACCCACCATAGCATTATGACAACTTAACACAAGGCTTCTCTCATATCAAGAGAAGGATCAAGCTAACAACCCACCATAGCATTATGACAACTTAACACAAGGCTTCTATTATCAATGTGGTATAGGCCACACGTGCTTCATGTTTATTACAATTTATTAACATTATCTCTAGTTATGGGGTAGAGCACCACTTATAATCAATAGCGCTTACTAGTAAAACTATTTCAACTAACTAGATCTCATGAATTTATCTCATTCAATTTTTGCATGTAAAAAGTGCATTTATATTGTGTTACTAGCAATTTATCAATGTGTATGTGGGATCTTTGTATAATCCTAAGACATTAAATTATCTGTCATCACCAAAGAAAATGCAAGTTTTTTTTCCACCACGAGATTAGGAATGAAGTATGCGGGAGAAACTTGAGTGGTGAGAGACAAACAAGCTGTGAGAGAAATGCTAGTTTTTAATTGGTAATTACAATTGAAAATCAGAATTTACTGAGGTTTTCAAGAAGTTTTAAATTCAGTTACTAAAAAGTCAAATTGTAAGCCACGTGCGCTATCCAACAAAAGAATGCGAGTGATTCCAGAACTGCTAAACCAAGCAACAGTGCAACTAGTAGCAGCAACCAAGATTAAGAGGGTATACACTAATAACAGCAAAAATGAAATTAAGGGGAGAACGGATATATAGAATGATCGGGAACCTTGGAATGTCGCAGCCATGTGGCTTCCATCTCCATCTCAAAAATTCATCATCAGGCCTCCCATTCTTATAGCAATCAAAATCAATGTCGATGTAAGGGCAAGAACCCGGTGCGTAATAAGGCTTGGTCGAATCCCTCACCCATTTTCCATCAAATATATCACACTTCTTCTGGGAATCTCCAACAACTCCCTTCACCGAAGCATCAGAGTTACCGCTTTTACTTACAGAGAAGTTCTGCGAACTCCCAATATTTACTCTAAAATCACCAATTAACTGCTTCGTCACATTATCTCGCCCCACCTCCAATACATCTGTGGCATTCATCGAAATATTCTCAAAGAGGGGTTTCTTCATCTCGTTGACGCTTGAACTCAGGGAGTTCACATAGCTCTCTTGTTTGGTTTTCACCGAACCCAGATAAGACTGAGGCTGAGAAAAGTTGCCTCCAAGGGTTTCAGTTACGGAAGTACGGTTTGCGCTTTCTGAAGCAATTGCATTTTTGCCGGTGCGGGAACAGTAGAAGTTGGAATTTCCCAAACATGAAGCAGAGGCTGAGCCATTAAAGCGGGGAAAGAGAAAGCGAGGAAAGGCGCCGGAGGTATTGATGGAAGCGAGGAGGTAGACGACAAGGATGGAGGCCGCGATGCCAAGAACGAAGCCATAGAGGACACGGCGCTTGGACGACATAATGCCTATCAGGTGATCGAGGAAGAGATGCTTCTGTTGATCCATGAACTAGGGCACTTTCTTCAAGCTTTGAATTTCACCCCTTCTTGCTTCTTCAATTCGCGGGTCATTTCTCCATTTTTGTGTACAGTAACGCCCGGCATGGGCATGAAGTCTGGTACTTGCTTGGGAAGTTGAGCGGGGCACACTCTCCCTCTCTCGCATCCTTTAAAAGAGCATCTTTCGAATTTCTCCGATTGTGGGAAAAATTATTGCATACGGGTGTCCCCCAACTTTAAATTTTTTTATTTTTTTTAAATAAAAAAAATATTAATTATATCTTCATCGTAAATCACTGTTATCTACAGTGTAGATCGGACACCGCATGCATCTCTACATATTGTGTCCGTATACAATATTTTTTCTGGTTGTCGGGGGAGAATTATAGCCTCTGGAGGAAAATTATTTGCGGAAGTATAAATTAAAATGTGTCTCCAAAAATATATATATACTCGTTGAAAATTAAAAAATTTTAAATAGCATAATGTTTGATTTATCTATAATCATAAACAATAATATTTAAGCATCATTAATAAGCTTTTTAAAAGCTTGGTAAGACCTATATAGTTAAACTAAAAAGATATTTATTAAAATGATTCATAAAACTTATTTTACTGGCTAATGAATAGAGGAAAATCAAACTCAGAAAGCTAGGACAATAAAATACCCCAAACTTGAATCGATCAAGCCTAGGCTCAAGCTTGAATATAATAATAATTTATCAAACTAGCTCAAGCTAAGTAAACTTTTGTTCAAATTATTTAGATTCATTTGAAGGCCCAACTATTTGGGATTTTTTTTTAATTTACATTATTTGTATTTTGACATAAAACTAAAATATTTGTTATTTTAAATATTGTATCATCTGTATTAAATATCAAATAATTTTATTTTTATATGATGGTGGTAGTGGTCGCCATGGCAAGGTGGCGAATGTGTTTAGTGAGTCGATGATGACAACCAGTGTTGTTAAATAGAAGTGGTGGTAGGGAAGATGGTTGTTGTGATCATTAATATTGTTGTTTGTCAGCGGTAATGTCTATGGACTCTGATTAACATCAATGGGTGGGCGTTGATATATGTGATGGTGGATGATAGTAATGGGGGCAATAGCGATAGTAAGGAGAGCAATGCCCAACAATAAAAGTGATGGTGGATGAGTAACGATTTTTTTTGTAATACTAGAAACTCTTAAAGCTTAATTTAAATATTTTTAAAAATAAAATGATTTATCTTTAAAAATAAATTGTTACAATTATTTGAATATATATATATATATATATATTGGAAAAATAGGTATTTGCTTACATAGACATAGCACTTAAACCTTTGTTATTTATGAAACAAAACAAGCATGATGCAAAACAACTTAAACATTCAAAAATTATTCAGAATTTTGATTTCAAGAAAATTAAAGTCAAAGTGATCAGCTTAATGAGACAAACACAATGACCAAAGTGGATCCAATTCAAGTTAAATCAAGCCTTTAAATAATTTTTGGAAAATTCTAATGTCCAATTGAAAAGTATAACAGATTCCAAATTTGGCAAAATTACTATCAAATTGAGCATTTAAATGAGACAAATTCAACTAGCTCAAAATCATTCAATTCCAGCATAGTTAAGGCATTAGACTATTTGCAAAACTCATCTGAAGAATCCTTATGGGTCAACTAATGAAGTGGTCAAGATTCCTTTCTTATCTGCCGAGAGGTCTCTCTTCAACTCTACAAATAAACTCTTACCTCCTTTATGAAAGGGGTCAAAGAGCTGAACTTGGATGAGGATCATAAGAATAATGAGTTGAAGTTTTTTTTTTTTCGACACCAAAAATCCAACGAATGATTCTCGCTCGTGCCATTGCTGGCCACTATCGACCATCGCTCATCAGTCGCCGTCTAATATTATCATTCATCTCCTTTTCATTGCAACAAAGCACTGTGTGGAACAACAACCGATGTTATAGAGTAGCGAGACATCTTCTTGAACAATGATCAACATTGTGGCTAAAGAAGCACATTGATTAATAATGACCAATAACGTGGAGTAATGAAGCATTGTGCAGAGTAATGACTAACGTTGTGTAGTAATGAGGCGTCGTGCGAAGTAGTGGTCAGCATCGCGGAGTAACAGAGCATTGTATTGTTTTGAACACCACGTAGAGATGCTCTTTGAAGACAGTGCAACAAATTTTCGACGACTGCAACCACTCCCGATCGTTGTGCAACGAGTTCTTCTACATATGAATATTGTAAATGTGCGACCCTTTCCTACATGTGGGAAAAGGCCTTGTACTTGTACTCATCAAGCTATATAGGATTATTTTCTTAGGCTAGGCCAAGTGGTTTTTTCCCTTTTATGGTTTTCTATGTAAGAACTTCTAGCGCCTATTCTTACCACTTTTATTTTTTAAGTGTAATGGATTTTCATACAATGCTGGGATAATAGTTCATTACTCTTTTGACGTGAATTCTCCAGCACACATCAAGGGCAATTATCCGACAACCTATTGTAAATAAAAATAGCCATACAATATAATCTCAAATTTTATAAATGAATTAAAAAATATAACTTTGTTACTTCATCATATAATATATCTTGTTAATTCGACTAAGGCCATTTTTTTAATGGTTTTTTAATATAAATTTATAGTTATCTCTAGTTATTTTTGTTTGTGTGTATTAGATATTTCTATTAAGTAAATATTAGAATTTTCGTGGTTGTTAAAATTTCTTAGAACAAAAAAAAATGAGGTACAAGTTAATAATGATAGCAAAAATCTAAAATAAAAAAAAAATCTTAGTTAAAATCTTCATTAGATGTAAAAAATTTATCTCTAGTTATAATTGATGTGTGTCGGAAGGTCCGTTGTGGCAGAGTAATGAATTATCATCTTATTGATGCACGAAAGCCCGACACGCACTCAGGTAATTAAACATGAGTAAATAGGAAGATACATCTTAAATTTTTATGCATAAAAGCCTAGAAAGAGGAAAAAAACACAAGGTCTAACCCAATTGAAATAATTCACTATAAATGATGATTGTGCAAGTTTATTATTCTCATGAATTAGGGAAGATGTAGTTATAAAGTTGATCAATGTAAATGTACAACAAAAGTTTATTGATAATAGTCGTAATCGGGTAGTAATGACTTTGCTCTCGGTGATAGAAGGGCTTACTGATTGTTATAGAGGTAGTAGTTTGTCATGAATGTTGTTAATTGTGGCTTTTGCAATAGCTTGTCATATAGTTTTTAGTTGAAATCCATGATAGAAATTGGTCGTGTGCCACAGATGGTTACTTCAGTAGCATTGATAGGCTACAAGGGTCCTAGTAGGAAATTATAAGAGTTGTGAGTTGTGTAGGTCGTAGTTGACCACATAGGTCATGATAATGAGTTGTGATGACGTATGTACGTCGGAGGGGTCAGAGTATGGAGCTGCACTAGCTGTGGACTACATAGGTCGTAATTGGTCACGTAATTTCCAATGATGTGCTATGATGACGTTGGTAAGTCATAAGGACCGAAGTCGGAAGCTGCACAAGTTGTGAATTATGTAGGTCATAATTGGTCATGTAGGTTTTGGTGGTGAGCTATGATGATGTTTGTAGGCCGCAGGAACTAGAGTCAGGATTTACATGAGTTGTGGTCAATATAGGCCGCAGTTGGTCATGTAGTCAAAGTGTGTTTGTGGGTGTGTGAGTGGGCGCACAAGTGTGTTAATTTTTTTTTAGTTTATAATTATATAATTTATAATGCATATGTATATATGTATAAAATAAGCGAAGCTCATTCGGCAAGGCGTCCCTCTTCCCATTTCGCGTGGTCACATGTTCGATCTCAGGCCTTGAAAAAGAATTTATTTGTGTTGTCAAGGACCACAGCAAAGTCATTGATTGGCATGCAGTGGTGTTGAGGGGTCACTAGTCCTATGTTCGAGCTTGCGGTATAAGCAAAGGACCCATTGGTTAGGTTGGGTTTTTGTGAGTACTTGATAGGCTTGTTCAAGCATTTGCGGAAAGGGGGGTTGGGTCTATCATTGAATTCGTGTGCTGAAATTGGACCAATGGGGCTTAACAAGTTCGACCAATGCAGCCCGGGCACTTGCCCAAAAAAGCGCCCCTATGTGTAAGTTTATTCATGCTCCCTTTGGTCGTGTGTTTGCTTGTTGCTTGGCCTACCAAATCATCGATCCACAGTTGTTAAATCCAATGGTGTAGAGAAGTAAGTTCGTGCCTCCTTTGGTCAAGTGTTCGCACCTTCTTTGGTAGCGCGCCTGGGCACTGTTTGGTCCACCAGATCATCAATCCATAAGTGATATATCTGATAGTAGAGGGAAAGCAGTTTGGATGAGGCAGTTAATCAAGGGGTGGGATCCAAGGGGACCTGATCAATGGACTGCGCTCTGAGGGCCTAGATTAAAAAAGAAAAAGGTAATTATGAGTCCCAAATAGGTAATATTTTAGGCATCTTTGGGTCTATGAAAAGGTGCCTAAGTGGAGTGGAATTTTTGGGAGGTGAAGAGGCAGACTTAAGAAGAGCAACGTGAGTTCCAAGAAGAAAAGAGAAGAGGAATAAAAGGTGTCCACCAACTTGCTAGTAGGTGATCAACGAATTCACTTTTTGTGATGTTGTTGTGTTCTTTTGAAGAAAAAATGTGTTCCCTGACATGCTAGGAGGCGATCGACTAGATTTTCTTTCAGATTGCTATTATGTTTGGGTCAGTTCTCCGCTTCAATTGGGTCTTCAACTCCCTTAAACAAAGGTGAACATAAACCTTGAAATATCATCAAGTACTTATCTACATAAGTATTATCTTTTTTTATAGACTGCGATCTAGACTCCTTAATCAACTGAGTCATCACCGCCATCATTTAAGTGAGGACATTCGCGTTCACATTATTTGGTACTTCTGTTTCTATCAAATTTTAATTTTCCATGATTTCAAATAAATCAATGTGTCTGTATGTATAATAATTATTACTTTAAGATAACCTTATTTTTTTGTAAATATCATATTGGTTATTTCATTAATACTTGATTAATTAATAAAAAACTTTGGCTCTCATACCACTTTTGTAACAACTCCGCCCGATACTTGGAATTAACCAAGACAGGTAGAGATGGACAGACGGTGTAAATTAAATTTTTTATGTTTATCTACAATTTAAAAAAATAAAGAGTCACTACAAATTAAATTAAAGTAATATAATTAAAATTACTTCATTGATGGTTGTCCGCGTCTTCAATAAATGTTTTATAGCCTATCACTCACTCATCTTTTGATAATTTAATTAAACTTAAAAATTAGTTAAGACTAACATAAGATAAATGAGTGAGTTAATATTTATACTTTCAAACTACATTAATATAAGGAAAAGAAAGAGCAATATGCATGTCAGTTATGTTTCTTTATAAATCAATATAAACATTTGACATGTTATTCAAATGAGTTTATATTATTATCATATCAATATCATTAAATGTATATACAATCATTATAGGAGACACCGTCTAAAAATTGTGTCGTTTAAGAAACATTAATGCTAATATTCTTTTTCATTTACATGCACGAGTACATTATAGTTTCCCCACTAGTACCATCAATGGGTGCTTCGTTATAGCTAAGCATGCCATAAATTATTTCATTTACATTTTAAATATCATATAATATATTTCTCTTATGATATACATGTGTAGTACAAAAGTATAAATATGAAAATCAGACCCATAACATGCAAGGAGACATTAATTTTAAGTTAGGCCCATTAAATGCAAGCTCATAACATGCAAGAAGAAATGAGTTAGATCCCTTGGATCGTAGCACAGTCGAACTTGTGTTAATTTTGCTATTTTAACTCACATTGCTCCCTGGGATCAACCAGATGAACGATGCTCATTAAAGCACAGTGTCACTCACCAATCGAGTCTGACTAGCTACCAAAACATGTAGACTAATGCGAATGCAAGTAGACATACGACATGCAAGATCACCAAACAACATGCAAATGACATAACTCAAATGCAAATAAGTCGTACACTTAATAGTTCAAAGGCTCTAAAGCATAACCCTGATCGTGTATACAGCGTGAAAAGGAATTGCGATATTCAAATGCGAAACCACAAGAGATGTTGTGGTATGACCTCCGTGTAGGAAATTTGCATGCCGGCGGACTAACATTGCTAGCCACCGTTCATAGGAAAATGTGAATATCAGATCACACCCATATAGTGGCATATGTGTGCAGTGATACCTAAAGTGTCGGTACTCATTGAGATAGCACATAATAAAGGCAAAATGCTTAAATTTTCGTCATATGAATGGGTTTATCATATAACGTAACATTCAAAAAGTTTAATTTTCGTCCACATACAAGTATGAAATTCAAACATGTCATTTGAGGGGTGCAGAGAGTGCAAGTGCACATGTAAAACACACAAATATACAAGTGAAGTTGGCCACTTACCTATTGGTTTGACCTGTGCAGTCAACCGGGAGTCATGGTCAATGAGGTCTGTTGGGTCGGGGCGACCAATTGGACTATAGTGATTGGTCGACTGGGTTAGGGTGGGCGGATGGACCTAAGTGATCGGTCAACCGAACTAGGGCGGCAGGTCAGACCTAGGTGGTCGGTCGATCGTGTCGGGTCAGCACTCGGTCTTAAGTGGTAGGTCATCCTATTCGGGGGCGGTTGGACTTATGTGGTCGGTCGAACGTCCTGGGCGGTCGAGCAGATTTAAGTGGTTGGTCGATAGGGTCGGGGGGCTGGTGGACCTAAGTGATCGGTTGACTGGGTCAGGGCGACAGATTGGACCAAAGTGATCGGTTGACTGGGCTGGGGCGACCAATCAGACCAAAGTGTTTGGAGAAGCAGAGAAACAAGGGGAAAGGAATGAGACCGAAAAGTTGAAGAAGTGAAGTTGTGTGTAAAGTTACATTTCCACTTACTTGAGAATGACGTAGGAGGAGTCGAGTCAATGTAAGACACAACCAACAACAAGGAAGCTGGAGCAAGAAAGAAACGACGTCTCCTACAGGTTTTGGTGAAGAAGGAATTTCATTGCTTTCGATCATGCCCTAGTCGAGTTAGAAAGGAAGATGAAGAAGAAGAGTTGATCATGCCTTAGCAGAGTGGCGAAGAAGAATATTAGTTATGTTAAAGCATTTGAACTTAGTCTCTCTCATGTAGGGGAAGAGGCCGCTACCGTGCAGTTGGATGGGCATGAATTGTCATAATGATAGTCAGGAGATGGCGATCTAGCATAGCGCTGCCCGGGAGATGATGATTCGAGGATGTTGCTGGAAGTATGTCTATGCCAACCTAATGACAGTGGGTGTGGCTCTGTGACTATGTTCTCATAGTGTTGATGATGACCCAATGTCGGTCTAGTGATGGTGATCCGTCGACGATAATAGCTTGGTGATGGCGGTCCAATAAAGCGACGATGATTCGACATCATCAATCTGACTTGGGGGTGGTGGCCTAATGCCAATCGAGTGTTGGTGGTTTGATAATGATGTTGACCTGTAATGGTGGTCCAACACTGGAGGAACTCAAGAATCCTCAAGGGCTCAATACCTCATTTAAGTCTTCTCCTCTGGATCTAGCCCTATTTAATTAAGATAGTTGTGTCATATGTATAGATGCTGTGAAAGACTTCTTTTATAAATAGCACATATATTTTGATCACCCACTCCATCAAACTACACATAACAACTCATTTGATTGGATGCACCTTTATAAATATTTGATATTTTAACGACATCAAAATCAAGTAAAATTGGATTCTTCTCTTCGAGACCTTGATTTAATTATAAATTTGACATATTTGGAGATGAGCTGATCTCTAAAATATATTCTTAAGTTTCTCTTTATGCATTAAACGCAGTGTCTAAACTCTCTTGAATTCAGAGCAATAATTTTTGATGTCATTTAGTCTATCTCATTAGATACTTTATTTAATCAGTTAGATTCTTCATTCAATTATAATTTAAATTGTTTGTTTTTATTCCCAATATGCTTTGAAATTCGTGCACATAAGTATGTAAATTTTCTTTGTAAATTTTAATCCGAAGCTTTTTCCGATTTCTTAATCGCACGGTTCCCAACTCGCCACCTGCTGCTATCGCGACCGTTGAGTGATGTCGCCGAGCGCAGCATAAAGCGCCTAGGGTTCAAGTCGTTCGGCCGCCTTCGCCTGAAGTTGTTCTCGCGGCCACCTATTATTTTTTGCTATTTATGTGAGTTTTTTAATTTATAATTTGTGCGGTGCAGCCGTCGATGCTTAGCCGATTGAATCAAAGCCATCACTTTCTTTGTTCTTGTCTCTTCTGCCTATAAATGTTGATGTTGTGTTCTCAAGCAGCTTGAAATCGCCTCCATGGCGGCATATACTTGTTTTTTTTATAGAATTGGTTCCCTTATCCTTTCCATGCTTGAAATGGTTGTAGCTCTTTTTTTCTCCTTTGCATGCAACAATCTCTAACTTTTTTTTTTTTGAAAAATTTGGGTTTTTTTTTTTTGATTTACGCTTCATTTTCTTTTAACTATGTTTTTTGCCGCATATATTTGGGTACCGATTTTTTGTTCCTCTGTAAAGTCTCCTTATTTTCTTCTGGGGTATGAGTTTTATTTTGAACTTCCAGATAAATCCATGCTATAAATGAGGTAGGGGTTGCTTTATTGAACTAAATGTGTTTTTCTAGCTGAAATTGATTCTTGGCATTTTCATTTTTTCATCTTCTAGTTATGGAGGTTGATTTCAGTTCGCAATGTACCCGTTCCTTTGAAGCCAGATTTATGTTGTATTTTAGGCTGTAATCTAATTTATGCAGTTCAAGGCGATAGCTTTTGATCCTTGGCATGTCCATACTTAGTTGAGTTCATTCGATTGACATGATGGTAAATTTGGTTTAATATTTATTTAATAATACTATTCATTATTTATTGTTACAAAACACTTGGGGGCTGTTTGGCAATGGATTTAAGCATGATTTGCGCAGGATTTAAATGGAACCCTGCCTGATGGTCTTTTTTAACAAAATAAATTAACGTAAGCTGTAAATCCGGATTCCTCGGATTTCTGCTGTAAATCGCTGATTTACTAAATCCCAAACCGGTGGATTTAACTTAGCTGGGCTTGAGATTTAACTTTTTGGTCTTTCAAGTGTTTTGAACAACCATCACGGCTTCTTAAATCCTGGCAGAAATTGCCAAGCAGTTTTACTAGATTTAATGGATTTTGTGAATCCAGACAATTTCCTGATTTAAACCATTCGATTTACTAAATCGTAATACCTTAAAACCTCATATGTTGCCGGACAACACCTTAATGTTTCTTGCATCAATTTCTTACAACTATAGTGATCATTTAAACTTGTACTGAGTTTAGCGGATATCATCGCAGAATTTAGTAAAGTATAAGGGATTGAGGTTGTACTAACATTTAACTGGATGTTTTATTATGAATTTAAGCTTTTGCCAATAAAATTTCATCTTTCAACTGTTAAATTTAAGTGAGATTTAACCTAAGGAGTCAATTAATTTTTCATCAGTGTGCGTCTATTTGTTTGGTTTAAATATCCTTTATACATTTTACGCTATTATTGTTTTTGCAATCCACAGATGTTAAATCTGTGGAAGTTCTGTTCAACCAATATTATAACTGATTGAGATCACACTAAAGTCGATTAAAGTTCTTCACATATATATATTTTTTTCAATTTGATCAATATTGTTGGTTATTACATTTTGACACGAGCAAATCTATCACAAAGTGACACGAGCAAATCTATCACAAAGTTACTGTCTTTATGAACTATTTTTTGCTATTAATACAGTATTAGCAACTAGTATTTGTCAAAGGCAAGCTTGTCCAAACACTTAATTCTGCGAATTTATGTTACACTAAATTAAATTGTTCTTAAAACATTAAAATATACTTAATTACTGTCTCCTACAATTTTAAATTAACTCTCTATTGCATGATAAAAAATATCAATATGAGAACCCATCTCTGTATGTATAGAGAGGCTGATAACCTGTTTGTTAGTTTTTGCAAATTATGAGAATTTTTAATATAGTTTAGATTGATTTTAGCTGTTGATGCTTAGCTGATTAAATTAAAGCCATAGTTTTTCTTTCGTCCTTGTCTCTTCTGCCATTAATGTGGATGATGTTGTGTTTTCCACTAAATAGTAGGCTTATGCGTTGTCCCTGAAGCCATATTGATTGTTGTAATTTGGTTATTAATCACATGTATAAGGTCCAAGGTAATAGTTATTGATTCTGGAGTTGTATAGCGAATTATTCACATGAATATCTGCTGCGCTTATTCGGTTTACCTCTTGTTAATTTAGCTTAATGCTTATTGACTAATTCTAACATTATCTATTTTTTTTAAATTAATTTTAAATTTGGTTCTATGATGATCCTACTAACTTGTAATGAGTTTTTCGGATATGATCACTGTATTTAAGAACAACTAAGCTTGTTGTTTGATAATGATTTAAGCTTTTTTGTTGATGAGCTTTGATCTCTTAGTTTTCTATTTGAAGTGAACTTGAATCAGGATTCAATCAATTTTTAGTTGGGGAGGCATCCATTGTTTTGTTTAGCCATCCTATTTATTTTCTTAGCTATTATTTCAGATATTTTCTTTCTTCATTTGACCCTAAGGCATATGTTCACATTTAGTCAACATTCAGATTAGAATTTTACAACCACGTGCTTAATATCACATTCTTATCTTACAAATTTGTGCTACTCAACTCTATAATTTGACATTATTACATTAAACAAAATCATTTGAAGAACTTCAAAGGGGTCTTAATAATTAACTCTTACCATTAAAAATTCAATTTTTTATCTGTAAAAGTAGTATTTAAATGAAACCATCAGCTTGTTTCCAAAAAGAAAAAAAAAGAGTCAACTTTGCACATAGGGAAATATTGATACCTCGCCCATTAATGTTTGCTAATTATGAGAATTTTGATTTATAGTTTAGACTGTTTTTCTCCTTGTTTTGTTTAGCCAATTAAATCAACGAAATCCTTTTTTTTTTCATTTTTCTCTTCTACTTATAAATGCTGTTGATATTGTGTTCTCCACTAATTGTAGGCTTTAGCATTTGCCTCCATGGTGGAGATATACTTTTTCAGCTCTTGAGATTTGAATCTTTTTTTCTTTTCAATGCTCGAAATGGTTGTTTGTATTTTGATAGTGTAGTTCCAGTTTTCTCCTTTGCATGGAAAACTTTATTTATGCTGTTTTCATTGCAAAAGGTGTTTGAATTGATGTTTTTTTTTTTGAAATAATCTTAAATCTTGGCACTTTTTCTCCCTCAAATCTGTAGGGTTTCATGATCTATTATGATGTATGGATTTTTCCAAACTTTTGTTGAATCCATGATAAAAATGAGCCAGGGATCCAAGTATTCTTCTTTGAAATCAATCAATAATTCCCGTTGAAATTGTTTCTTTGTATTGATTTTTCATAGCTTCTAGTTGTTGAGAATGATTTCAGTTCCCCACGTGCTTGTTGTCTTGAAGCCAAATTGATAGTTGTATTTTAGACAGTAATCACATTTATGGAGTCCTGGTTGATAGTTATTGATCTTTGCTATTCTTATTAAATTACTTGCATGATGATCTTGGATGAGCTCATTTGGTCAACCCAAGTCAATTTTGCTTAATATTTATTGAATAATCGTATTCATCCTTCTTTTTTTAAATGTTTAGTGTTTTGTTCTTAAAGTTCTTTCGCCTATGATGATCTTATAGATTTGTAACAAGTTTTGCAGATGTAAGAGAAAATATTCGAAAGAAAATTATTTTAAAATCTTTTAAAAAAACTTAATAATTATCTTTTTCATTGTTAATTTCAATCTATATTGAATGATCAAAGATATATGAGAGAAACCTTCGACTTGTTTAAAAAAAAAAGAAAGAAAAATCATAAACTTTTCACATAGAAAATTGTGTGGTGTTCCACCTATTTTTGTCTCCAATAAATTTTAATTATAGTTTCGACAACATTTTTCCTTTGATGTTTTGCTGATTAAATTAGAGCCATCCTGTCTTCTGTTTTTGTCTCTTCTACACATAAATGCTATATATATATATATGTATATATGTATATATATATATATGTATGTATGTATATATATATATATGTATGTATGTATATAGGTATATATTTCTGAGATGATTTTTATTTAATGCTTTTTTTTCAAATTTGTTCCAATCTTGATGTTTTATTTTTCCACAGTAGTTCAAGTAGTTTTTATATTTTTATAGCGGTTGTATTCTAGGCTTCTAGCTCCAATTTTTTGCTCCCAGGTTGGAAGGTTTTTATTGATTTCTTCTAATGGTTTTTTGGACTTTTGATTATTTCCTTGATAGAAATAAGCTAGTGATCCATGTAGTTTGTTTGTACTCAATTTATTTTAGCTGAAGCAGTTTCCTTGTGTTAATTTTTCATAGCTTCATCATCTGGTCGTTGAGGATGATTTCATTTCCCAATGTACTCGTTCCCTTGAAGCAAAACTGATCGTTGTATTTTGGACATTAATCACATTATGCGGTCCAAGGTGATTGCTAGTGATCCTTGGTTTGTCTATCAAATTACATACACGCCAGTTTTAGCTGAGCTCATACAAGTGACCCGATGCTAATTTTGTTTGATGTTAATTGAATAATTGTACCAATTCTTTATTTTTTTAATATTTAATGTTTCTTGCCTTATGTTGTTGCAACTATGATGATCCTACGGACCTGTAATGAGTCTTGCGAATATGATCGCAGAATTTAAGAACATCTAAGGGACTGAGTTGTGCTTTTAGTGCCTGTTATAAAAATTTTGATGTATGTTGAATTAAAATTTGTTCATAAAATTTAAAAAAACGATTAATATTCATTTCTTAAAATTATTTATTCACTTCCTATTGATTGACGAAAAAAATATGGGGCATTTACATATTTACCACCCAATTCCTATTCATTAACATTTCAACCACCCAAACTTTGATATTAATGTACAGACTACGAAAGTCATATGTTTTCAGCGTAAGTTGGGTGGTTTGTGGGTAAAAAATTGAAGTTTAGGTGGTTGATATAATAATACATATAAAAAAATCAACTTTGTGCACATTAATATGTTTTTATTTTGTTTTGTCTTCATCCTATTGCCTGTAAAATATATTAATATTGTATTTCCATTGACCTTCAGGCTTCTGCCTCACCCTAATTGCTTCCTTGGCGACAATTATATTGACTTCTTGCTCTAAAGTTTTGATTCCTCTTTTTCCATGTTTGAAATAATTGTTAGTCCTTTATACCTTATTATCTCCTCTGCATGCTGCTAACTTTATTTTTGGCATATTTTTCTATTTCTTAGGTGTTTCTAGATATATGATTTCTTTCAAGCCCGCTCACTTCTTGAAATTTCATTTTCATTTAATAGTTGTTAAGTTGGTTTTTATAATTTTCCTTCTTGTATTCAAGCGCCAATTTTTTTGTTCCTCTGGAGGTTTTTCCTGATTTTTTTCTTACATTATGATCTTCTGGTGATGGTTTGTCATAGTTTCATCATTTGATTGTTGAAAATGATTTCCCAGTATACTTGCTATCTTGAAGTAGATTGCTATATTTCGTACAGTAATCACATTTATGCAGTCCAAGATTGTAGCTATTGATCTTTGGTGTGTATATCAAAATACATACACATGAATCTTAGCAGCTAAGCTCATTCATTTGATTTGAATTATTTTCTTTTTTTATTTTTTTAGGTAATATTTAATGCTTCTCTGTTCAATTTCTTACAACTATGATGATCCTACGGACCTGTAATGAGTTTTGCGGATATGATTGCGAAATTTATGAACATCTAAGGGACTGAGTCGTAGTTCATTCTTTTGAATGATAAAAATTATATATATGACAAATCATTAACTTGTTTAAAAAAAATAGAAAAGAACATAAATTTTGTATGTAGAGATATGTTAATACCCACTTATTTCTGTGTGCTAATTATGATAAATTTTATCTAGAGTGTAGACAATTTTTATTCATGACTTAACTAATTAATTAAAGCCATCCCTTTTTCCGTCCTTTGCCTTCTGATAAACACTGCCGATGCTGTGTTCTCCATTAACTAGTAGGCTTCAGTGTCACCCTAGTTGCTTCCATGGCTGTGATATACCTTCCAGTTCTATAGATCTGGCTCTTCTCCTCCTTTCCATGTTTGAAATGGTTGTTCATTACTCTGATAGTGTTGTTCCTTATTTTCTCTTTCACATGCCACATTTTTTTTTCTGCAATTTTCTATTTCTGAAGTATTTTTTTTTTTAAACTTTCTCAAATCTTGTTGTTTAATTTTCGATCAGTGGTTCTTCCTAAAGTGTTTTTTAATGTTTTTTTTTCTGCCTTTACCCGGGTATCAATTTTTTTATCTTATGCAGGTTTTTCATTTAGGATTCATGCCATGATCCTAAATGATGATCCTGCTTGGAGTAGATATTTTTTATTGGACTTATGTTAAGAAAGGCAGAGGTAGACCTAAAAAGATTTGGGCATATTGTATAAAATGATCTTAATCTATTAGAATTAAACGAAAACATGACACTTAATTGGATGCAATGGAGAAAAACGATTCATGTAGTAACCCACTTAATGGGACTTCTTATTGTTGTAGGCTTTTTATGATTCCTTCTGCTATATTGGGTTTTTTGAACTTCCAGTTAATTTCACGGTAGAAATGAGCTGAGGATCTATGTAGTCCTATTTGAACTCTAGTTTTATCTAAAACTGTTTGCTCATATGCTTAATTTTTCATAACTTGTTCATCTAGTCGTTGAAGGTGATTTCAATTCTCAATTTACCAGCCTTTTGAAGCCTGATCGGTAGTTTTCTTTTGAGCAGGAATCCCATTTATGAGATCCTAGGTGATAGTTATTGATTTTTGCAATTTCTATTAAACAATATACCCTGTCAGAAGTTATATTAGGAAATAATTTATTATCGTGATACGATATGAGGAATAAATTATTTTCTTGGATTAGTAGTTATTTCCTTTCCTATTTTTATTTATTTACTTAGAATTAGGAGGTCTTTCTTTTCCTATTTTATTTCATTTCCTTTCTCCAAATAATTATTATGAATTGATTATTTAGAGATTTAGGAGTTATATCTTTACTTTTATGTTATTTTTTTTATTTTCTTTCCTATTTTAGGTTTAATTTAAGGTTTATTTATACCCCTTCTTATATCAATAAAAATATTTCACTTTATTCTGAATTTCAACATAATATCAGAGCCTAATTTCGTGTCATAGCCACCGATCCTCTTTCCAGCACTGCCATACTCCTTGTCATCCTCAGTGTGAGAAGGGAGCATCACTCGTCTGGGTATTTGATGCAACGATTTTTCTTCTTCTCTCCCCGCAGGGCCTCTCGCATTTTTCCTATTATTCGTCCGCTTTAGCTCTTTTTCTTAGCCGCTGGCCCGCTCTACATCCTACCAACCCTTCCTGATTTTTTGTAGTTAATTTTCTACAGTAAATTTCTACCACCTAACCTAGTTTTGACGCCAACCAATTTTCTGGAATTTCTCAGTTGATTTCTTGAAATTTCCCTGAAGGTTCTGCCACTGCTCCAAAGATTGCTTTGGCCCGCTGCTTCTCTTTCTAAGTTCTGCCATTGCTCCAATTTCTATGTTTTTGCCGTTGCTCCAAAAATTGCTTTAGTTTGCTGCTTTTCTTTCTAAGTTCTGCCATTGCTCCTATTTCTAGGTTTCTGTCGTTGCTTCCCTTTCTAGGTTCTGCCGCAACTCCTTCCTACAGTAAATTGCTTCAGTCCACGGCTCTAGGAAACAACCGATTTTTGGTTTGCCGTGGCCCCTTCTTTTGTCTAGAAGCATTAGAGGATTTTTCGGGAGATGCTTTGCTCTCAAGGAAAACCAAGAAGCGAAATGACATTCTAAAATCATCTCTTGTTTAAGAAAATCTGTTGTTCAAGGTTTTCGGAAATTTGTAAAACCTTCAATAAAGGTCACCATGCATGTTTCAGAAGAGATTATTTCCCATGCATGTTTCCGAAGAGATTATTTCTTCTTTGGAATTGGATCGGCTAAGTTCGTTCTACATAATAGATCCGCGCACAAGCATATACTTTACATCTTGTTAAGAGATCTCAATACTACAATATTGCTATGTCTGATAGATGATAACGGTAAATCAATCCTGCCAAGGATGTATGTTGTTTCACTAGAGTACCCAGGAAAGGAGAACAATATAATTATCTCTAAATACATCTACTTCTCAAGAGGCACTATTGATATTGTCACGTTTTAAAGCCCACTTGTAGCCTAATCCTTTCCTAGAGAATTTTTAGTTATCAGCTCTTCCTCCTGTAGTATGAATCCTTTGATGATGGCTCTGATGTCTCGGATTAACTGTCTGTTAGTTGCATTGCGACGACCTTCTTCATGATTAATCGATGGACTTGACGGATCTACTTGCAAAGCTACCTTGACATCCTTGAAAAATGAAAGACACTTCCTGTGTGGAAGCAAAAAGATAAGTTTCTTCGAGTTTTCCGTGACAACAATACAATTATTCTTGTCGGGAAAATTGGGAGTGGCAAGACCACCCGGATTCCACAATTTGTTTTGGAAGAGGAATTCTTAGAGAAACTTTCGATAATCGCTTGTATGCAACCTCTCAGAGTACCTGCAATGTTTGTTTCTCGTCGAATTGGTGAGGAGATGACATAGCGATTGAAGAAGAGAAAAGCAATGGTTCACTTAATTTTGGACAGGTCCTTCTCGTTGGTTTTTTTCACCTGTTTCCTGCAGCAGTCCGGTTTCTCTAATTTTGTAAAAGTCTCAACCGCTGGAGGTGCAACTTTTCCTGAAGGTCATTCCCACTGTTTTTTGGCGCATGTTCCCTGCGACAATTAGGCTAACTGGTTTATAGCAGTCCGATTTTCCTGATTTTCTCTAATTGTCCAGATTTCCAACAGTCTAGCTTCTTGTTTCCAACACTTCGACTTCCTTGTTTCCAACTGTTCGACTTCCCTGATTTTTTAAGGTCTTCATGAACTTTTTTCTGTATCAGGACCTCCTCCGAAATTCTTCCCGTGGCAAGCCCTTTCTTCCTGCGACAGGCTCTTCTCCGGAGCTTTTTTCTGTATCAAGGCCTACCTTTGAAGTTATTTCCTTTTTTTCAAAAGTCACCCCTTGCAATTTTTTTATGTAGGTTGTCTACTTCTTTGCAAATTCCCTTGTAATATTATCTGTAGGAGCCTTCTGTCTACTCACAAATATTACATGAACTACATTCAAAGCCAACCACAATCAACTAGAAGTTAGCTTTTTAATGCATTTGGCCCTGCAAGCTCTCTTGTAGCATTGTCTATAGGAGTTTTCCTTTTACATACAATCACTGCAGTCAAAGACAACTACAGTACGAGATCAAAACTGCAAGTTTTACCTCACAATTTCTTCCTCGCCCTTTGTTTATTGTTTCAAAATCCAAGTTGTGTTTCAACTTGAGGAGAAAAATTTGCATACGTAAGATGTACGCAGTTGCGTACGTCAGAGAGGTTATTCAGAGGGTATAAAGGGATTATATTCGCGTTATACCCTTTAACGTCTCTGTAACATACATGTAACCTACAAATATATGAAAACAGAATGACGAAACTTACTAGAAGGTACTGGTAGGTTACATGGAGGTTACAAAGAGTATAACGCGGATATAACCCCACAATACTCTTTGAATAACCTCCCTGACGTACGCAGTGCTGTGTTAGTCTTACGTACACAAATTTTTCTCCAACTTGAAAGGGAGTGTTAGACGTTATTTTAGGAAATAATTTTTTCCTGTTAAAATTAATGAGGAATAAATTATTTCTTTAGATTAGGAGTTAGTTCTTTTTTTATTTTGCATTTATTTCTTTGGATTTTGAGTTATTCTTTTTTTATTTTAGTTTTTCCTATTTTATGTTATTTTTTTTATCTCCAAATAATTAATAATAATTGATTAATTGAAAATTTAAGAGTTATTTCTTTCCTTTTATGTTATTTTATTTTATTTTATTTTATTTTCTAGGATTCATGTAATGATTATTGATATCCCTTCTCATATCAATAAAATCATATCAATAAAAATATTCCGTGGTATTAGAATTTTAGTTAACAATTGTGCACAAAGCCATAAATAATCAAATAAAAGTGTGAGATAAAAAAATTAGTGGTGGAGAATATAGCTGTAATATTTTTATGCTTCGTCTGACCATTAAGCCTCCATTCACATTTAGTTTACTTTCAGATAAGAATTTGACTACTCAGTACTTAATATTATCAGTTCTTATTTCACTATAAAAGCTTTATACAATCTTTGAGAATGGATAAGAGTACCCAAACACCTAATCTTACTAATTTAATTCTCAATTTTAATACAACGGAAAATACACCAAACAAAAATATTCAATTTAATTGACTACTCAATACTTAATATTACAAGTTCTTATTTCACTATAAAAGCTTTATAAAATCTTTGTTAATGGATAAGAGTACCCAAACACCTAATCTTACTAATTTAATTGACTCAATTTTAATATGACGGAAAATACACCAAACAAAATTATATTTGAAACTTTAAATGAGACTTGGTAATTATTGCTTATGATGATAAATTCAATTTTTATTGAATGATACAAAGGTATATAAGAAAAATCATTAAATTGTTAAAAAAAAAAATTGAGCTTTGCACATTGAGAAATGAGGTTTTTTTCACCTGTTTCCTGCAGTAGTTCGGTTTTTCTAATTTTCTAAAAGTCTATCGCTGGAGGTGCAACTTTTCCTGGAGGTTATTCTCGCTGTTTTTTGGCGCATGTTCCCTGCGACAATTAGACTTACTGGTTTCCAGCAGTCCAACTTTCTTGATTTTCTCTAATTGTCCAGATTGTCAACAATCCAGCTTCTTGTTTCCAACACTTCGACTTCCTTGTTTCCAACAGTTCGACTTCCCTGGTTTTTTAAGGTCTTCATGAACTTTTTTCTGTATCAGGACCTCCTCCGAAATTCTTTCTGCAGCAGACCCTTTCTTTCTGCAACAGACTCTCCTCCAGAGCTTTTTTCTACATCAAGGCCTACCTCTGAAGTTATTTCCTTTTTTTAAAAGTCACGCCTTGCAATTTTTTTACGTAGGTTGTCTACTTATTTGTGGAGCCTTATGTCTACTTACATATATTACATGAACTACATTCAAAGCCAACCACAATCAACTAGAAGTTAGCTTTTTAATGCATTTGGCCCTGCAAGCTCTCTTGTAGCATTGTCTATAGGAGTATTCCTTTTATATATAGTCATTGCAGTCAAAAACAACTACAATATGAAATCAAAACTTCAAGTTTTACCTCACAGTTTCTTCCTCGCTCTTTGTTTAATGTTTCAAAATCCAAGTTGTGTTTCAACTTGAGAAGAAAAATTTGCGTACGTGAGACGTATGCAACTGCGTACGTCAGAGAGGTTATTCAGAAGGTATTAGGGTGTTATATCCGCGTTATACCTCTTTTTAACGTCTTTGTAACATACGTGTAACCTACAAATATATGAAAACAAAATGATGAAACTTACTAGAAGGTACTGGTATATTACATAGAGGTTATAAAAATATATCGCAAATATAACCCCCCAATACTCTCTGAATAACCTCCCTGATGTACGCAGTGTTGTGTACGTTTACGTACACAAACTTTTTTCCAACTTGAAAGGGTGTTAGACCTTATTTTAGGAAATAATTTTTTCCTGTGAGAATTAATGAGGAATAAATTATTTCCTTAGATTAAGAGTTAGTTTTTTTTTTTATTTTGCATTTATTTCTTTGGATTTTGAGTTATTCCTTTCTTATTTTAGTTTTTCCTATTTTATGTTGTTTTCAGTATCTTTAAATAATTAATATGAATTGATTAATTGAAGATTTAAGAGTTATTTCTTTCCTTTCATGTTATTTTATTTTATTTTATTTTATAGGATTCATGTAATGGTTATTAATATCCTTTCTCATATCAATAAAAATATTCAGCGGTATTTGAATTTCAGCATTCCCGATATTCTTAGTTGTGCTTATTTGATCGACCGAATGTTAATTTTGTTTACTTTTTGTTGAATAACTCTATCTTCCTTTATTTTATTTTTATTTTTTAATGTCTCTTTCATAAGTTCTTATGACTATGATGATCGTATAGATCTGTAATGAGTTTTGCAGATATGATTGCATTATTTAAAAACTTCAAAAATCTAATGGACGAGTCGTACTGCATTCAACTGGCTGTTTGAGTTTCTATTCAAGCATTTTGCTGATGATCTTCGACCATTTAATTGGTAAGTTTAAGGGTAACTTCAATACGAAGAGTGAATTAATTTTGCACGAGGGAGGTATCTATTTGTTTAGTTTAGATGTTTTGTCTCAATTACTGCTTTTGCATGGTACCAATGTTAAATCTATGGTACTTCTATTCAACGAACATTATGGCTGATTAAAATCACACTAAATTTGGCTAATACTTTGATATAATTTTAACCAATTTGCTCATTGTTGTTAGTAGTTATCATTCTGGCATGAGCCAAACTTTCACAGGCTTGAGGAGCACAAAATTCTTGTGTATGTCGGCCTTTTGTTTTTTGCTAGCCAAAATTTACAAATAAAGAGACTCAATAATTCAATATTAATGTGTTTGATGTATATACTTCTCATTTCTCTTGGGAATTTGAAACTGTTGATACTGAAAATCAATTTTTTTTCGGAGAAATATGAAAAGAATGGTTACCGTTAAACACTTTTTAACTTGTTATTAATATTTTTCCTACTTTGTGATGTTAAAAGCTTATGCGTTGCTTATGGGTTTAATTCTTATGCTGTCATTGAGATTGTCAATGTCAATTTTTTACTAGGACTTGCTAATTTTAATCCAGGGTTGAATAATGTAAAGCTAGAGAAAAAAGCTACCCTTGCTATCCAGTACATTTGCTTATCTGCATTTGGATGTTGCAAAGCTACATTATTTTTGACGTGAGTTTAGGTGGTGCTATTTTCATTAATCAAACCTGTTCTAATGAAATACCATAGCTTCTCACTTCAATTTTTTAATTTATTTCCTTAAATCTTGTATTCTCTTTCACATTCGGCTTTTTGCTAAGCTTTGGTGTTATTCATGAATAATTTTGATTTGATTACCATATTTAAGTTTCTTCATTAAATTATATTAGATCGCACATAATAGATTATCGGTGGATATATTTTTGCACATGACATCGCATAAGAGAAATGATGGTGCATGCCAACAAGGAATTGAGCCATGTCAGTGATATAGTACATTAGTTTATTGGCACAATTTTTCTCACCGCACTAGCTTTTTAAATTTACATAGTAGTAATTTATAAGGTGATATAATATATATAGATGTAATATTATATATTATATGTGTGAGCAATAAAGATTTATGCACATAATTGATTATTTACCCAACACAAGCAAGCAAACTTGTGTTACAAATGTCACCAAGTTAACAATTGTGCACAAAGCAATAAATAATCAAATAAAAATGTAAGATAAAAAAATTAGTGATAGAGAATATAGCTGTAATATTTTTATGCTTCGTCTGACCATTAAGCCTCCATTCACATTTAGTTTACTTTCAGATAAGAATTTGACTACTCGGTACTTAATATTACCAGTTCTTATTTCACTATAAAAGCTTTATACAATCTTTGATAATGGATAAGAATACCCAAACACCTAATCTTACTAATTTAATTGACGCAATTTTAATACAACTGAAAGTACACCAAACAAAATTATACAATTTAATTGTCTACTCAGTACTAAATATTACAAGTTCTTATTTCACTATAAAAGCTTTGTAAAATCTTTGTTAATGGATAAGAGTGCCCAAACACCTAATCTTACTAATTTAATTGACTCAATTTTAATACGACGGAAAATACACCAAACAAAATTATATTTGAAACGTTAAATGAGACTTGATAATTATTGCTTATGATGATAAATTCAATTTTTATTGAATGACACAAGGTATATAAGAAAAACCATTAAATTGTTAAAAAAAAAAAATTCAACTTTGCACATTGAGAAATGTGTGCTGTCACTCCTTTTAATTTTCTGTAGGAATTTTTATTTGTAGTTTACACAATTTTTAGTCGTTGATGCTTTGCTGATTAAATTAAAGCCATTTTTTTCCCTTGCTGTTTCTTCTGTATATAAATGCTCTCTATGTTGTGTACTTAGTTTATGGGTTTATGCATCGTACTAATAGCTTTCACGGCAGAGATATACTTGTTCTAGAGATCCAGTTCTTTTCCTTTCCATGTTCGAAATGGTTGTTTATGCTCTAATAGTCTAGTGCTTTATTTCTTTTTCAATTCAGGTGATTTGTAATTAATGCTTTTCTTCGAAGTCACTCAAATCTTGAATTCTTCTTCTCCCTCAGTTGTTGTTAGTGTTTTTAATATTTTACTTGCTGCTTGTATTCGAGCACCAATTTTTTTTTTTTTCAGTCAGTTTTCATTATTTCTTCTCATGGTTTTTTGAGCTTTCGTTTATGCCCATGATGGTAATGAGCTAGGAATCCATGTAGTCTGTACTTAATTTATTTTTTTAGCTGAAGTGGTATCCTACTATTGATTTTTCATAGCTTCATCATCTGGTCATTGAGGATGATTTCAGTTCCCAATGTACTCGTTCCCTTGAAGCAAGATTGATTGTTGTATTTTCGGCATTAATCAAATTTATGCAGTCTAAGGTGACACCTAGTGATCCTTGGTACAGCCAACAAATTACATACACACCAATTTCTGTCGAGCTCATTTAATCGATTCGGTCATAGTTTTGTTGAGTATTTTTTGAGCAATTCCATTCATTCTTTATTTTTTTAAGTATTTAAAGTTTTTATCCTCGAGTTTCTTACGACTATGATGATCCTACGGATTTGTAATGAGTTTTGCGAAGATGATAGCAGAATTTAAGAACATCTAAGGGACTGAATTGTACTCTGCAGGGTTCTTGGTTTTATGTTCCAAGGATTATTTTGGATCCAACATATATGGTTTGAGGACTATTTTCAACATTCCACGTTCAAATATCTTTTATCCCGACCAATAGATTGTTAATTGTTTAAATCTTGCACATGACAGCATACGAGAAAGCATGGTGTAGGAAAATATGAAATTGAGTTATTTAAGTGATGCATTACGTTGATATATTGGCACAAATTTATTTCAGCACTGGGTGTTTAAATTTATTCACTAGAAAATTTAATTACACCAAGAGTAAACTTAGTCACGAGTCAAGACAACAAGGTGATATAAAGTTGCGCAATATTGTAAGTGTGAGCAATAAAACTATATGTAGAAAATTATTTATTTACCCTACACACATGAGATTGAACTCGAGCTACAAATTTTATCAAATGAACAATCGTGGATGAAGCAATAAGTAACTATAAGCGAGTGCAAGAAAAAAAAAACTAGTGATAGAGTATCGAGACAATACGATATTTTGATGCTGGCCTTAAATCTTGCCTTCATTTAGTGTCTGTTTGGAGCAGCTGTAATTTATAGACAATTTGTTGGTAAGTTGTTGATTAGTAGCTAATTCAGATAAGCTGGTTGACTGATTGATTTCAGTTGCTGGAAAATAGATGATTAGTAGCTATTTCTCGGAAAAAAATGATATTTCTGCCCGTGCAGTGAATCTATTTATAACAAAACTGTCCAAGCAATATATTTGATGAACAAGAAAAAAGAGTTCATAACAATACAAAAAATAAGCTACAAACCTCACTTAACAGTGAGTATCATGATTTTTAAGAAAATGAAAAAAATAAACTAATAAAATTACTATTAAAATGATGATAATGTTAGGTTTAAAATGCAGCTTGTTAATGTCACGAGCCATGTCATTTTTTGGAATCTAGCAGATTGTCTACTCATCTAAGGAACCGACACATATCTAGGATGCGCAGCGAGCACATGTAGAACTGTCGACCGCACCTGTGTGGTTGACGTGATGTCAGTAGTGTAAAATATAGTATGCAGTAGGGCTGTCAAAAAAGCTCATTGTTCACGAACAGTTTGTGTTTGGTTTGCTAATGAGTTCGTGTTCGATTCGTTCAATAAGTGAATGAGACGAACTTGAACAAATTTTTTTTCGTTCGGTTAGTTAAAAGAGGCAAACATAAATAGTGATGCATTCGTTCATGTTCAAATCGTTATTGTTAGAAATATAAAATAATTTAAAATAATTATATATAAAAAAATTATGATATTTTAAAAAATTAAATTTTATAAAGTATAACATATAATAAAATAATAGTAATAATATATTAATATATTATAGTAGTTATGTACTAATTTATATATTATAATAAATATATATATATAATATAAGTTATTTAATTAATATAATATATTATTTATATATATTAATATTA